>OVAY01000093.1:20075-103881 GCA_900406395.1 Kernera saxatilis
AACACATTGAGCGTCTGTGATCCAGTCGCTGACACGGCCAGTCCTTATGTTTAAGCATAACTCCTGCCAGTGATCTTCCAGGAAATTAATTACTTTGAGGAAGGAAGAAGCGAAAGGTGCACCGAGGCGAGCTACATTTTCACGTTGTAGAAGCCCACAAAGCAATTGACAGTACATGCCTTGAGCTGTGTCTTCACAAGTCGAAATCGCATGCGGGCTTATCTGTACTCGATCCCTGTAAATCATATAACAATTACAATAAAGAAACACTAGCAACACCACCCGAATAAAAAGATTGAATGTAATGTGGGAGCTTATTGATTTTTACCAGAGAAACGAGTTGGTTGGGTTCACGCTTTTCAAAACACAAGTTAGCATAAACCTGACCGTCAACCCAGAGGCAGTCTCGCTTTCTCGGGTCACGAAATAAAACATGAGAGATTTTCCTTCGCTAAGCCCTTCGATGTGCCTGAAAACAGTAACAACGGCGAGTTTGGTTTTACTTACTCTTTTTTTTGTATCAACAAAACAAGACACATCTTTAGAGTTTGGAACTCTTTACTTGAAGACTAAAGGTGCATAGAGAGATGCGAACAGTATCCTCTGTTCCATTGCCTCTGCTGTCAAAGGAATCAACTTTGGAACTCCTCCTGAAGTACCCGTGCTGCAAAAAACAATCGCTTCCTTAACTCTTTAAAATCTATTGTACATTATTGAAGATTAACAAACTCATGTATCAATAAGTTCTATAACAAATTTCCTCTAATATTTTTTTTTTATTAAGAAAATGCATGTGGGTTGATCTCATTTTGGGTTATGTAAGAGCCTAGATTTCAAGTATCTTCTGGAACTATAGTCAAAATTGGTCCAAATTCTTCCGAATCTTGCATTTAACTTTGCACTAGCAAGCTTTTAAATTGTTTTAGTTATCACAGATTCACATAGCAGAAAAAGTTTTGCTATCTGCAGAGATTTCGATAGATTCAAATCAAGGTGTATTGTTCTAGAGGTACCTGGCCAAGAAAAGACTGAAGGGTCGATCACAGATGAGATCAAAGGACTCTCCATTAGCGATACGATCAATATAAGACCGATAATCTTCGTAAGTCACAACGGGCAGGTTTTTCTTGAAGCTTTGCTTATCGATTTGACCGTTGAGGAAACCTCTTAGGTACTCGGTTTGAGCATTACGTGAAAGTATTGCTTCCAACACGGAATCTTGAATCTGCTTTACGTTGGTGGTCACATCCTCAAGAAGAGACATGCAAGCTTTTGGGTTTGTTGGATCGAACCTTGGCAACATGCTTTGCTGCTTTTAAGATTGTCTGAAACAACAATAACAAACAAGCAAAAACCCTAATTCTTGCGCTTATAAGTTAAAAGCAAAGTCTTATCACTTGTGGATTACGAAAGAGTGAAGAACAAAAACCTATGTTTTGACGATGTGGATGAGCTCTGGCCTCTCTCTCTCTCTCTCTCTCGACGCTTGAAAACTTTAAAGGATAGATTGGAGAAAGCAGACAAAAGGTGTACTGCGGCGAAATGTTCGTGTCCCGGGAATTCTGGATGAGTTTCGGATTGATAGCAGAATTTTTTGACACTTCTAATCGAGTGTAACTTTTTTGGGTCCATTCTTGAGTTTTTCTAAACGATGTATATTACCTCAACTTTTGAAACAACACAAGCAAAACCATGTGATCCACCGGTAAAAAAATGATGTGGTACAGAGGGTTTATCATTTTAAGTTTTATTTTAGATTTCATTTTGTTTTCACATATCAAAAAAGAAGAAGAATGAAGGTCATCTACTCATCTTGTATGACTGTAACAATTTGGAATTTGTCCTTCGGTAAATATTTGTTGCACTTTTGTTTTAGCATGGTTAGATATTTTACACAGTCCAATAAAACCACACGCGAAGTTTTACATCCTTTCTCCGTTATATTTTGTCATTTGCTAATAGCAATATAACATATTTTTATTTGATTAAATAAATTTGTTGGTTTTGCAATCTACCCGTTATTTCTTAAAAATAATCTCAACTTTTTAAAATTAAAGATAGTTGACAAATATTATGGGCTTAACTAATATGTCAGTTGAATAGCAGAATAGCGAAAAAGCTTAACTAATGAAACAACGGAATTAATTACAGGGGGGAGAAAAGTTGTATCGATGCATAAACCGAAGAAAAAAAATTGAAAAAATGAAACTTTTCCTAAAACGCCAAAAAGCTACTTATTTAGTGGATAATAAAGTTTTATCTAAACTAGTCATAAATCTAAAAAATTTAGATGGATTGAAAAATCACTTGTTAGTTTTCACTGTTTATCATTCCGTATCTATTAATGTGAATGATATATGTGAAATCTCAAAACTTGAAAACTTGAAAAGATGCATACAATTCAAGTCTTATATTATTTTTGGATGATTAGTGACCCTTTTATCCAAAATCTTTCTAACCCTTTTATCCAATTACTTGGTCCAACCGATATTTACCGTGCAAATAAACAATTTTTTTTCTTTATTAACCTCTAAAAGACTAAAACGGTTCAATTCTAAACTCAGCGAAATGTAGTTAGAAAGTGATTAGTTGGGAAGCGTAGAATTCATTGTCCTGAAAACACACTTAAAAAGAGGAAAGAAATCTTAATTGGAAACTACACACTGAAAAAAAAAACTAATCTGGATAAAAAAAATGTTTGAACTGAACCGTAAACAAAGTCGGTTTAACTTGCTGTATCGGTTCGTCTGTCCGAGTACCAAACATTGAACCGGTGAATCGTAGGAGCAGTCGCATAAAAGCTTTGATCCATTGACCCAATCAATCAATTCCGGGTGGGAATGGCTCGAAACGACTCGCGATCTAGGTCGCCGTCTCACCGCCGACGCTACTCTCGCTCGCCTCTCACTCATCGTAGCAGCCGTCGTAGCAGGCGCGACCGCAGCCGCTCACCGTATTCATCAAGGTCTGCAACAATCTCGATTCTTATGCTGATGTGGGGAATTAGGATTAGGGTTTTGCATGTTTTAACGAAATAGTTAGATTCCTTGTTCTATGTCATAAATTGTTTCAGGTAGCAAGAAATCTGTAGAGATCATATCCCAGAAATTTCCCAACTTTTTTCTTTGTAACCTCACTTTGGACCGTTGGTGTTTTTGCAAACGACATTCTGTAGCTATTAATGTTTCGATATCTAGCTGATAGTGTGGAAGAAGCTTCTCTAGCGCTAGTTCAACGCATATTCATAAGAGCAGGTCTCCATATTTATAGGCACAGGAAGAGCAGATCTCCTACACAGAGGCAACGCCAAAGGGATAGAAGTAGTTCATTGTCTCCTTCTTCCACTGAGCATAAAATTTCGATTGAAGTGAAGAAAGAACAGGAAGAGAAGGCAAGGTAATTGATTAAATGTTGTTTTGTCTTTCAGATTCTAGTATACTTTCTCAGTTTTGTGTTTAAGGCAATATATCATTTTGTTTCCATGGGAGTAGTTTTCCAGATTAGGGGATATACTATGAAGGTTCTTTCGCATACAAACTGCAGAAAGATAGCCTTATATAGTATTGATTTAAGTTAACAATTCAAATTGATAGCTTCTATGGACTATGTAGAATATTGAAACCTTAAATGAATGAACACATGCATTTCTAATAATTTATTTGCTAGTGAGCAAGTTGACATGTACTAAAGGGCAATATATTTCTCGAATTTTCCAGAGGTGAAGGAAAAGTATAGCTCTGTTGTGTTCATTGACATATTGCGGGTTTTCAGTTAATCGGTTGTGAAAAAATGTTATCAGAAGTAAACTTTGTGATAACTTATCTCTGTCTCCTTATATAAATCGAATAGTGTTTTGAGCAGTACTCGGGAGATATAGTGAATCAATTTATGCGTTTGCAAATATTCTGACCTTGAAAAGTTACTCTGGACCAGGCTAGTGTTGTCAATCTATCTTTTAACTCTATTTTTCTGCTAAATTAAGATTGCAGCATGAAGCTGAGCTCAAACTACTAGAAGAAGAGACTGCACGGCGGATCGAGGAAGCAGTGAGGAAAAATGTGGAGGAAAGGATGAAATCCGAAGAAGTTAAAGCAGAAATAGAAAGGCGGACAAAGGAAGCCTATGAAAAGATGTTTCTTGATGTGGAAATACAGCTGAAGAAAGAAAAGGAGTCTGCCCTAAACGAGGCAAGAAGAAAGGAAGTAAGTCTAGCTGTTTGTTCAATGTTTGCTGCTCTATTTGTTTGGGTTTCTGGTTTTAGACTACTTGCTGAAAGTAAAAAATGGGAAATTAATTAAGGAACAAGCTCGAAGAGAAAGAGAAGAGCTGGATAAGATGTTAGAAGAAAATAGTAGGAGGGTTGAAGAATCTCAGAGGAGAGAAGCAATGGAACTTCAACGTAAAGAAGAGGAAAGGTATAGAGAATTGGAGCTGATACAGAGACAGAAGGAGGAGGCTGCAAGGAGAAAAAAGCTGGAAGAAGAAGAAGAAGAGATTAGAAATTCCAGCAAGTTATCAAACGGAAACAGATCACGATCCAAGTTGCATTTCGGCATGGGTTTATAGTTAAGAAACATTGATGAAAGCCAAGTCTGAAGAAAGCTTTTGTTTTGTATCAGAGAATAGGAAGATACAGTTGACTTATCCAAGCAAGTACAATTACAGTATCTAGCTAACCCTTTAGAGCTTGTTGTTCACTATGTGGATTACGGAGAGGAAAAAAAGCAATTCCAATTGTATTAAATCTAGCACATTTCAGTTTGGTGGTGAAATGTGGTGTTTCTGCAAGAAATCTTAGGAAAATGGCATGTTTTCACATCTTTTTTTCAGATAGTAAACTTGAAATGAGTTTATTTAAGATTAGGAGATTAATAAACTTATTTTGGGCTTGTTAATCCCCTAATAAATAAACTCATCTTGGACTTAAGGTAAAAGGCTTTTTGTGTGAAGGACTTTGACCAACAAAAAAAGAGGCTCTTGTGTAAAGGACTTTGACGGAGCTTGGCATGAGCAAATTTCCCTTCTTGTGTATTTCAATAGTAATTTTTTCTCATGTATAAGCATTGACAAAGAAAACGTATATACATTATACAAAACATTCTTTTGAATTTTAATATTAATCATAAAACTAAGAAGAAATGGATAGACGTAAACTAAATTCTGCAATTCAAAGTCCGAAAATACTAATTTTAAAACTTCGTTAATTGGGAATCGGGACCATACTATAAACTCACTACTCATCACAATTCTCTTATGGATGCTTTGATTGCTACGAGGCTACGAACAGACCCCACACACACACAAGGTAACTGACATCAAAATTCGTCTTTAACTTTTATAAACATCCAAAACTGAGGGTTGGTTTTATATCTTTCATACATTACTTTAGATTTGAATTGATCATACTTCGAATGTGAAATTGGTAAAGTGTTTTTTTTTTTTTTTTTTTGACATTAGAGATTCGAAAACTCCACTACAAAATCAATTTCAAATCGATTCAATCAAATTAATATCGGGTTGGTTCGATTTTAGTTTGTATTCATGTTTTGATATGATGTAAAAAATGTATAGATTCCTAATTTAAAAATCAATTGGAAATGAAAAGATTAACATATGTACTTTATATTTTTTTTAGGTCTCATGTAAAATTTTTAACAAATTTTAAATGTTTGTAAAATTAAAGAAGAAATTTGATGTTTTAATATTTTAGAAAGTTTTCGAACATAAGCCTCGTCTAAAACGGAACAACTTATAACTAATGACTCTGTTTTTTTTTTTGTGTGCTGATTTTGATAGGTTTTTACGTATTTGCAATTTTAAAAAATATTGAAAGGAAAATTAATTTTTAAAAACTTAAATTTTTTTTTTTGGTCGAAATAAAAAAATTAAAATTTTATGTGTCGAAAATTTATTTCTAAATTTTTAAATTAGTATATAATTTAATTAATGGTAGGAGAGTTGTATATTTTATACAGTTGTAAATATAGCTTTTGAACGGCGCGAATTGGACTTGTCATATCTAAGTATGGTTAGCTAGTTTAGCTTCTTGTACATATCGTATATTATGTAAGTTATTCGCAACTTTACACTAAAAAAAAATGAAACTCGTTTTAGACAATTTTTAGCTTAGTTGGTTTTCTCTTTGTGAAACCATAAAGTTTGCCTACACTTCGTTTAGCAATTAAAAAAAAAAGAAAAGTTGAATGACTAGTCTATGAAATATATGTGAATATTATAGAGATAAAATAGAGTAAGCAGTAAAGATGCACGTACAAGAGTATATATTAAAATCTATCCATCCACATAAGAAAAATGCAACCTTCATGTGCATGCGAAGATCATAATTATAATTATATTATTGTATCTAGGGAAGTTCCACTCTCGACGGAATCAACGCAAAGCAGCCGCAATCTTTGAATTTTCGTTTGAAGCCGAAAGCCTGCTAAAAGTATCTTCTCATAGATATTACCGTACGTCCAAGTCAAAATCAGAAAGGATGACTTGAAAATAGCAATAGATCGAATTAGAATAAAGATAGATTCGGAACTTCATATATATCCTTTTCAACTTCTCTTCTTACATATTTTTCTGGATATTATGATTTTCTTTTCTAAAATGGCATATCATTTTCTAAAAGTAATATATTTTTTTCAAAATAAAATTTGGGGAAATATTTGACATAAAACAAATGTTTTCGAATTACTTAGAAATTCTACACACCAAAATGGAATTCTTTTTTTTTTTTCTTTTTTTTTTGAAAATTACCAAATGGAGTTCTGCTAGCAAAAAAGATTGTATAATTTCACAAACTGCTTTCTATTTTGGTCGATTAGAAAGTTGTTCTATTTTAAAAAAAAATTCAAACTAATCATATACGTATTTCTTTTTTTTTATAAAATAATCATATACGTATTCGTTTATGTTTTGTGAGACATATTTGACATGGAGTAATTCTATCGAATTAAAATAAAACGACCATGTATTCCTAAAAACATGAAAAATGGGGATGATGAAAAATCTTCAAACATAAAAAGTATAATATAGATTTACACTTCATGTTTGATTGTAAAGTAAAAAAAAAATGACCGTGTACTCCTAAAATGTGATAAGTTGCGAATTTGCTATTAGAAACGTTGCTGCAAACTAATATGTAGTAAATAGCTATAAAAACTTACCAAAAAAATTAATATGTAGTTAATAGCTATAAAAACCGTGGTCACAAATATACCTCAAAATTGTTATTGGTCATTTGCCACGAATTTTATTATCATTTTATCGATGATAAAAGTCTAACTATCACGGTAAAGACTTACCAACCCTACATTTCGTTTAGCAAGCTGATAGAAAGCTAGATAGAAACAAAAATATATATATATATATATATATATATATATATAAAAACTTGATGGTACCACCTATATGATGATAACATTAATATACATTTTTAGCAAAACAAAAAAAAACATTAATATACATTTCGTTAGTCAGATTGAACACAAAATTCAACACCAGACTAGATTTCAAAGCAGGTGTGTGTGAAACCGTGGTTGAGAATGTCTGTGTCAAAGTATGTGTCGTGTAGTGGAACTTAAATTTTGGAAAAGAAAAATTGGAAAGATTTAATATTGGGATTAATGAGAGATGAATAGAGGGGGTCCTGGGATCTGGAAGATGGCCCTCAAAATAAGACACTTGACGTAACTCAGTGGGATGGGACCCATTTCCCTTTGCCTTTGCGCATGCGTAACTCTCGAGAAGCTCTTTTGTTATCCTTCTACATCATTTCATTTTTTTTTTTTTTTTTTTTTTTTAAAANTTTTTTTTTTTTTTAATAACCATGGGAATTCCGAATCTTCGACCCATAATCTCTCCGGTATCCGGAGTCAGCTTTTAGATATTCCAATTTAAAAAATAATCCTCTGTACCAAAAGAAGTTTGAATCCGAAGCACAAAAGAACCAATTCTCTTGAACCACTAGGCCACCGCACCTTTCATTACATCATTTCATCTTAATCTTTATATATCAACTATCCACAAAAAAACAAACAAATATTCAGGTTTAACCATAGTATACAAAACCACTTCAAATAATATCTTTGAGGTTTGAGAACATTTCAATAATGATAATTGATTATCGATTTTTTTTTACGATCGAATTTCAATTTCTCAAATATGTATATGTAGTGCGTAGTCAAATTCTCAAAGTTTCAGTTTTTTTTTTTGTATGTTCATAACATTTTAGATATATATGGGCGTTACCTAGACCTGTGAGTTTGAATTCTTTCGATTTATTTGATTAAATGAATTGAATAGTGTCTGATGTGGAATATATGCTGAAAATATTCTGCGACGATCACGAGGAAGGCCAATCAAACTCGGGGTAGAATAATTAAAGAGATACACGGTGTTAAAGTGTACTATCTTTGGTGGGCCAAGCTCGATCTAAATCTCAAGACCAAGTTTGCTTGTCATACTCGCACATGTGCCACCAATCTTTTTTTAAAGAAACATAAAACGATTTATGTATAGATGCATGCACACAAATGCGTTCTAAATAAAACACACGAATACGTGGAAAGATAAGTCTCACTATTATGTAAAACAAAACTTTTGATTTTGAGAAATATTTTAACAAACAGAAAGAAAAACTCATATTTACAGTTGATGAACACGTTTTTTGTTCTTCAATGATTAGTGATTGTGATATTCGTAGTGATCATATGTGAGACTGTGACTGTTTGAGCACACTTAAACCAAAAATAAAAATTGTTTGGCCACATTTACTCAATGCTTATCTATCTTTTTCTTATAAGTTATATATAATTACTTTCTGGCGAAACCGAATCAGAACCAGTCCAAAGCATAGGTAAATGAAGCCATCAATTAGAGCTTGTGATATAAAGAAATGAAACTATTTTTTTTATTCGATTCAGATAAAACTAGTGTCTCAGTTTTTTTTATCTATGCGAACTATATAGTGACAGATCTAATTGAGATGGACCACGACTAAAGCTTAACATTCTCCTCTATCTTTCTGTACTTTTTCTTTCCCGATATTATTATGTTAGCACCCAAATTTGGTAAATGATTTGATTGGAGATGAAAAAAGAAACAAGTATATATGGGCAAGGAATGCTGCGTTACTAATCTCGTTTCGATTTTGCACGTTTATTTTTGTGTAAATTAAATATATGTAATTTAGGATAGTGGTATATAGGACCGCTTACCATTAGAAATTATGACTGATTAGGTCTCTTATGGTTACTTATTGCCTTATTAAAACCACATTAGTACCTATACTTTTTTGATCAAGTAAGAGAGGCCACTAACTCATATTCCATGTTCTGAAAAATTCATAAAAATAACGGGAAAGTAAATATCTAACTCTATGTCGGTTCTTAGACCAAAAAAACCCTTAGGATGGTTTTAAGTGTTCAGAAATGATCGTTTTATAGTTGATGTTCAATAACAGTGATATTGTGAACAGAAGAAGAATATATTCTTTGAAATCTGAAAACAATTAAGTAATTAACTGATCATCTAAATGTATATATGTCCACAAAATAATACTGTTTCAAATATTAACCCTTATGGCCTTATCTGATTCAAATTCTATTGACCCAATTAAAATGACCGTCGGAATGACATGCCTCAAAAAATTAGAACTTCCAACAAATCCAAATTTTATCAACAGTTAAGAAAAAACGAAAAACAAAATGTAACACATGTCTCTCGTTCATTCATATTTTCGGTGCAACCTCCTCGCCGCTATTTTTTTTGTTTTTTGTTTTGTTAAAAAACCTCCTCGCATCTATTAGCAACAAAGGTTAGGGAAATAAAAAAAACGAAACGAAAATATGGCAGCGATTTATAAAACTGATTCGACCAACAACAATAATATAACTAGGTTAGTCTCTTGGGTAGTTATAATAATGGTAACCATAGCTCTTCTCCTCTTCACGCTGCTGGTGCTGTTGTTGCTGTTGCTGCTGCGTCTGTTGGGAAGTTAACGAGGAAGAAGAAGATGGAGAAGGCGTTGAGAAAGGCTGTTGCTGCTGACTGAAGAGACTCGACGTGTAGTACGATAAATCAACGTCATTGTTACTCGTAAGCAACTGAGCGTATTGAAGTATGTCCTGGTTATACGTCGTTGGCCACGAAGTAGTGGTAGTGGAAGATGGACCAAGCCGAGGAGGAGGTGAGTTCATTAATTCACCACCTCCTCTTGGGGCATGAGCAATGTCGGATTGAGATGCGACATAGCTTGTGGTCGAGGGGCCTTGGACGCGTTCAGGGAAGTTGAGTTTAGCCTTGGTGCCTTTGAATTTGAGGGCGGCTCGGTCGTAGGCTAAAGCGGCTTCCTCTGCTGTCTCGAAAGTCCCGAGCCAGACGCGAGCTGCTTTTTTCGGGTCACGGATCTCGGCCGCCCATTTGCCCCATGGTCGCTGCCTTACGCCTCTATAGTGTCTTTTTCTTGGTTGATCTTGAAGAACATGGAACAAAAAAATAAAAAAATTATTGCATGTGCAATTCTACATGCATGAGAGAAGATACTACGTCCGATTTCAGTTATTAGTCATACCAAGGCAATAAATATGAGAACATTTTAGTTTAATGTTTATTACTCGAAAGAAACAACAAAACGGGCCATCTAATAAAAGATGATGGATAAAATAATACTTAGGATGCATCAACTATGTAGATTATATTTTTATCAAAAAAACAAAAAAAAACACTAAAGTAGATTATGGAACTTTGCACAATTATACTATATACTAGTCCTCTCATAAAATTACATTTTAAGGTTTAGTTTAGATGGAATATATACAGGCTATAAACTTGGTGTAATTTAATGATCACTTCAATCCTGAAGCTCTAAGTATATATATATCGGGTTTAATTTATCTTTGCTTAATGACTAGACATATTGGAGTGAACCGAAATCAAAGCTTGAATCATCCGACTTTTATATCTACCCATCTGGAGCTCTATATATCAACAGAGTCAACCCAGCTGAATAATAGCTTCAATACTCTATTTACTAATTTCTCGGTTATAAACAGCAAAATATTCTTCTTTTTCTTGTCACGCACCAGCAAAATATTCACAAAGAGTCAAACAGCTACATGCATATTGACATTCAAAATCCACAAAAAAAAAAGACTTGTAAGATTGAGCAAAGACTTATTGGTAATCAATTAAATATTTATTCAAAAATGGATTGTCATCAATTGAAAATTATTTGCTCTAGAAAGCACATCTGGATTTGTTGACAAAAAGAAACAAAAAAACCTGGATTTTTGTTTCTAATTTCGGTTGTATTTTTGTGCATACATGATGACACATATAAATATAATTTAGCATTCAAAGGATAAACGTTATGTTGTGACTATCACCCAATAAAAGTATAAACTAAGACTTGATTTTTGATAACGACTGTTGGGTATGAGTCATATTACACATTTGGCTTTTAACGCACCTAAAAAACAAGTTAATCATGTTGAAATACTTCAAAATATTGATCAAAGCACACACATAAAGTAAAGAATGATCAAAGACAACTAATTTCAAATGAACAAAAGAACGTGCGTGGTCAAAATTACTCGTATTTAGTTAGGTAAGAAGCCATATGTAGGTTACATGTTGACAAGTTAAAACATGGGTTCATAAAATATTATCTAATTTCTACTCTCCTAAAAAAAAGAACTAGAAGTATTAAAATAAAAAGGATAGACACGTAGTAACCTGATCGGTGGTTCAATTCAGAGACAGAAGGAAAGTTCTTTACGGAAAGTAAATTAAATGACAGATGCATTGAACGTGAACCTGAACTCGAACCTAACCTATAAAAATTCCTTTTTCCTCCTAATATAATAATTAAGTAAGAAAATCGAAAGGGTTATTTATAGCAAGTCTTTAGTTAGTTAACTTATTATAACAAAGTTACATCAGCTAGCTAAAACGATTAAGCTGTCATTAGAGGCATATGATCAAGATATTTATTGAATTAGTTACCTTGGTCTTGTTGAAGCTGATCCGATTTATCAAGCTCTTGTTTGACCGGCGGGTCTGAACTTTGGTATCCGTCGGTTGCCGGATACTCGATGACACGGCTGAGAGAGGAGATCATGGCGGTGACATCAGACTCGTTCCAAGACGGATTCTCCGCCGCCGACGACGCTTCCGGTGGAACCAGTCCCTTTCCATACCTCCGATCCACTTTTACAAGAAACTATGTACTTAGCAAAAAAAAAAAAAGAAACTATGTATACACACACACACAAACACACACAGAAATAACAACACGTGTGTCTATATGTACAAGACTTTGAACGGAACTAGTTAGTTTGAACGAATTTAGTTAGGAATCTGCGGAGTGACTAGAACATGGAGCTTGGCTTGGCGGGAGCAAATAAGGGTTTTCTTTACTCTAAGGCTATTAATATTGTGAGGAAAGAAGAGGTGAAAAAGGGTTTATAAAGAGAAGGATCTACAAGAAAAGAGGATATAATTTAATATAATCTAATAATAATTAAATTCTTTGGAATGGTGCGGGGTGGGACCGTTCCTTGAGTTCGTACTTCTCTTTTTCTTTTTCTCAATCTTTACTTTGGGAGCTTAGCTTCGCATGTTTTGGCAGCAGTATACCGCGAATTGGTGCGGAATTGGTTGTTATTCTGTTTTTATTTTATATAATAGGTTTTGTTTCCATTTTAAATTGATTGATATATATATATATATACTTTTCTTTTTTTCGTATTCGATTTAAAACTAGTTGGATGTTGGATATATCATATATGTTTAAATTCTGAAATATATATCATATATTCGGTATAAATAATTTTATAGAGAAATCATAAGAAATTCAAAATATTAAAATTTTAATAATTAATTAATTATAAATTCATAAAAATATTTATTGAAACTTTTGTGTTCTTAATTTGTAAAAATTTCATATACTATAATTAATTTGATAAATCAGATCTTAGAAATTTATAATAAACAATTTAATATGTTACAAAACATATAGTATTGTGTATAATAAGATATTCGGAAGGGAGCGGATATTCACATACGTAAAATGTTACTAGGGGACCCATGTTACTATATGTAGTTTACTTTATTTATAGTAGGGTTTTTTTTTTGGCTAAAGTTTTTAATGGGTAGTGGTCTTAAATATTTGTTTTCTCTCCAAATTTATTATTATCGAGATTTTTTAACCAGATAATGGATCGAATATGATATCGCGATTATTTTGCTCAGTCCTATCACAATATCACTTACTGTTAGAAAAAAAAAAAAAAAAAAAAAAAANAAAAAAAAAAAAAAAAAAGAAGACATCCCCTAAAGTAGAATATTGTGTTCATCTCTCGATCTTTTTATATACCTATTTCTGTTGGTTTCACTAGTGAAGTTAAAAGAGAACACTAAAAAAAAATCGAAGGTTGACGCATGCTTAGGGGGATTATGAACAAAGTAAAAGAGAAACACAAGGGAAGACAATTCGAAAAAAGGAGAAAAGCGGCGTGATTCGTGAATCCAAAACGAAGAAAATAAAACAATGTCGACAAAAAAAAAAAAAATACAATGGGACCCATACCAGTCGAAATCTCAAAATCCGCTTCTCCTTCCTCCTCGATTTAGGGTGGATACAAATATCGTTACCCAAATCATATCGAATCAAACAAAAATGTTCAACCCAAATCAAACTGAAACTTGTTTATAAATTATATATTTTTATTTATTTAAAATCTAGAAAAACGAAACCAAAACTTTGCCGAAGACGATTTGAGTATAGCCGAACCAAATAAACTGAAATTTTGTAATTTTTTTATATACTAAAATTGATATTAGCTCAATCATTATTCATTTATACTTTTTAATTGTTTAACAAGATCCATACCAAACTAAACCGTAATTACATCAAACTGAACCAATACCTACTAAATTACAAACTATTTTATTTGTTTTCAGTTTCTCTAAAGCGGATCAAACCGGAAACAAAAGAACACAAAAAAAAATAAAACGAAACTGTAAATCGGTTTGTCCCCACGTCATTTGGTTTCATTTTAAAGCTCTTTGGGCCTTTTCAAAGCCCATTACTCTATAAACCCATTTTTCCAACTTTCCATTATGTTGTTTCATAAAATGCTCTGTTTTCGTGAGTAAAAAAAGACTTGGAAATTGTCAATGTTGTGTTCCATTAACAGAGGAAAAATAAACGAAGGACTTGCTCAAAATATAATAGAAAATATCCATTTTCAGACAAACTAGTACACAGCATAGGCACATGCCTATTTTATTGCAACCCAGATCTATCGATTCCATACCAAATCACTTGGACCTCTAATCCAAGGAAGAACAATTTCAAGAACTGAAGAATCTGGCAACCACACATGCCTCCATATATTCTAAGGCCTTTGCTGATTTAATGCATCTAGGAGTCTTGTACTGACCAATGGAAGCACCCTGTGAGATGAACAAGTCCATGAGAGAATCAAACGTCCCTTGACGCACCACCCTTATCTCCAGAGGCCCTATAGATCCGTCTTTGAACCGACATCTCTTGTAAACATTGTCGAGCGAATCCTCCATCACTAAACAACACTTGGAGAATGCCTCTTCACTGAGCTCCAAATTCTGCTTCGTCTCTCCCTCTTTGGCCTTGACCTCCAAATAAACCACGTAATGACCCGGAAATGTTGAGGTGTCAGCATAGCTAGTGAAGTCTCCCAGAATGAGACCTGATGAGTCAAGAACGAGCTTCGCTTGATTCACCGCCTTAAACAGATCTTCTTCGTTAGTTTTATCGGAGTCGATGCTTAAGACCACGTTTTCTCTTCTTACAAACTTAAACTGAGGCGCTTTATTGTAGAAACCAGTCACCAGTAGAATATCTCCCACTCTCATTCTATACAATCCTGAAAGCAAAAAAAAAAGATATTCACAAAATTTAGTCAAACCATGTAAGAAAAAGGATTGAATTTTATTAAATTCATGATGGTTTTTAATCTTACCGGCGAAATTTGTGACCACGGGTTCATAAGTGCACCCAAGTTTCACATCTTGAAGGTCGACCACATCGCTACTGTCTCCATCCATTAGTATGAACTCAAAGTAAGACATGTTGGGCATGAAAGCGTAAGAAACATCTTCAGGTTTGCACAGAGGATCGAGATTGATCCCAAACGTAGTCTCCGAAGAACCGTAAGTTGTTGAAACGAGAGGCAAGTCGCTGCAATAGTAGTTCAATGTGGGAACATACTGTCCCATTGAACCTGTAACAACGGTTTCAATATATTTGGCGTTTGGCCAGAGTCTTTTGACTATACCTTTCCATGAATTTTGGTTGCATATTGTTTCAATTGTGTCTGCTAAGTCAGGACGTGGCCCACCAAGGACCAAAGACACGGAGTTTCGACAACCGAGGTCTGTGATCCACTCGCTGAGATGGCCTGATCGGATGTTTGAACACAACTCTTCCAAATGAGTTTCAAGAAACTTGATTGCTCGGACCATGACTGAAGCGAAGATGGAACCCATTCTCACAACCTCGTCTCTTTGGACCAAGCCACAGAGCAAATGGCAGTACAGACTCTGAGTGTTGTTAGGGCATAATATGACTTCATCAGGGCTCGTAAATGAGTAATACCAGTTACATGGCCGGTTCTTGAAATAGTCGCTCTTGGTATAGCTGCTTGTTGCGACCCGAGCAGGCAAGCCAGACGGAGTAATGAATTCTTGTTTAGTGAAGAGAAACATCATCCCTTTTCCTTCCTCCAAGCCCTTCACATGCCTACACAGAACAAGAAGAGATTTTTCATCATGGGTAATGGTCCAAATCACATATATATAATACCAAAATAAGTACTCTCCAACTAGAGTGCCATTTCATTTGTAAAAACAATAAAACTATAGCACTTACTTGGTGATAACGTGCATACGAAGATCGTAGATGAATGTCAAATTGTCCAAGTATTTGTTGTTCCAGGGCATCATCTTTTGCGCTCCTCCCGAAGTTCCCGAACTACGAAACCAATTCAAGAATTTAGTTTTTTTTTAAAAAGAAACTATAAATATAGAGAGAGAGCTGCTTATCAATGTACCTTAGCAAGAAACCGGTAATAGGTCGAGCCGATATAACATCCGATGACTCTCCATTAACGACACGATCGATATAAGGCTTGATGTCTTCATAGGCCACTATCGGTACGTTTTTCTTGAAGAGCTCTTTGTCAAACTTGTCGATGTGAAAACGTTGGAGGTACTCTGTTTTTGCGTTAAGTGCGAGTATCCCCTCCAACAAGTTGTCTTGTGTTTGCTTCACGTTGAAAGTTAAATCCTTCAGCTTCTCCTCCAATCCTTCGTTGATATCGGAGATTGGATTCATATTTGGTTCTCTCTAATTAGTTTGAAAACAGAGAGCCAACACTTGGTTGTATATATAGGCAAGAAAAAAACCTAAATTATTAAATCGACTTGGAAGTTCTCGAGTCTCGGTCAATATTTAGATGATGCTTTAACTCTTCAACACAATTAGATACGTTTAATTGATTATACGACTCAGACTAAGACCTTAGCGTGTGAACGGTACCATAAGATGTTTCATAGTTTGTATTTCAACGACTGCGAGTAGATTACTATACGTGTAATATATGACAAGGGTAATGATATAGAAAATTAGGAATCTGAGAAGAAATAGTATTTGTTAAAAAAAAGAAACAGAAAATAGTATAGTTTAAGTTATTCATGGAAAATATAGTTTAACTGATTTGTAATTGTGGGGTTCCAAAGTTAATGGTATAGGCTTAATAAATGTGTAATTTGTGTGAGAAAGTTAATAATGATACGAATCTTAGGCTAAAAGAATTTATGGAAAACGTTGTTTAACTAACTAATTCATGGAAAACGTTGTTTAACTAACTAGTTCAGGATTCCCAAAGACATTGGTAGGCTTAATACTGTTATGTTTAATTGTGAGAGGAGTACATAGTGATACTAGATTTTAGAAAATATAGATCATATATCGTATATCATTTTTTCATGTTTTCACCTTTAAAGTATGATTCCATCACTTTTTAATTATTCACATAATTCATAAATTTTTTATGTTTTTGAAAAATACGTTGATATTTCTTCATCTAACATGGATTCCCAATGGTCAACAACATCTCTTCAGACAAGCCTTAAAAGGTTTTTTTTTTTTTTTTTGATAATTCAAGCCTTAAAAGGTTTTAATAATGTTTGTTAAATATTTTTAAATAAAGTCTGTAAAATTATGATATTTTTTATATATGTTTTAGTTCGACATATTTTCGCGTTTGTAAAGCTTCGAAAGTATTTTTAACTATTTACAATAATTTTGGACGAGTTATGTAGTATGTAGGCATTTATCATGTCGCCGATTGATTATTCGCAACTCAGCATTCTCCAACTATCGGTTTTTTGTTGGTATCTGTTTCATGAGAATCAATAGAAATTCACAAGAAATTTCTGCACGAATTATTTTTCCAAATTAAGTTGAAACATGTGCGCAAGAAAATATTCAGCATTTTCCTGACTCTATTAATTCTCATGAAATAGTTGGGAAATTCACAAGAAATTTCTAAACGAATGATTTTTCCAAATGAAGCTGAAACATGTGCGCAAGAAAATATATATATTCATTACACAAAGACCACAAAGACTCAGCATTGAGAGTTCAATATAAAACTATTTTCTCTTCTTTGGTCAACCAATATAAACCTATTTAGTTGTGACTGACTTGTGAGTCGTGACGAAAGTCGAAAGTGATGGAGACCAGAAAAATTAGTAATTACAACGAAGTTTCAGTATAATATTATTTAATCGAAAAACCAAATAGTTTTTGTGACAAGTATAGTTTTCTTTTGTTTTTTGTTGGAATAAGTAAAGGTAGTTAGAAAAGAAAGCGAAATTGAACAAAAGAAGAGACTTGAAACTGACCTGCAGCAGTCTCTCCACTTTCTCCAGAATGAGAGAAATTTGTGAAAATGCATTAAACCAATACAAAAGTAAAAAATCAATAACACAATACGATACAATGGTAATCAGTGATATTATATGGTTCTCCCTTAAGCTCCAGTCGTAGTCTTATCCAACCCAACCGTACTATATGTTTTCCTCTTTCAACCAAACAACTCAAACCCTGTTAATTTATATCTTTACTCTGTACAAAATGCGTCTTTAGCCCAAGAATAGGAAGATTGACAAATTCTTTTTCTTTTCTCTTCCTTTCTTTATCTTCTATATATTCCATAATTATATTTTTGTTTTTCATTCCACCAACTCTATTCCATTTTTCAAATTTTTTTTTCTTTTGTCAGCCACATTTTTCTTTTAATATAACGACCTTTTTTTTTTGTTAACTAAAATTTTAAAAATGTTGAAAACAATTCTTCTTTTTGAATACACCTCTCAACAATTATATAAGAGAATCATAAAATATTAATTTTGGTATTTTAATATATTAATCATTTATATTTGCTTTCATTAAAAAAATTATTGCTTTAATTAAGAAAAAGGCTACATTTGTTATGAAATTATAATATATTATTATTCCCTTTCTTAGTTTTTTCTTTTTCTTTCAAACTCATTTAAATTTAATAATAAAATATTTAAAAATGGATTTCAATAAATTCTTGCAGTAATACTTTAAAATTCAATAAATTTGTTAAAAATCAAAAAATATTAGAACTTACTTAAAAAAAAAATATTGTTTATGTCCTCGTAAAAATTGTTTTTGGATACGCCTTTGATGAGACTTAAAATATTTCCAAAACAAGTCAAATACAATAAAAACGATTTTGACCTTCCAACTAAAAACTTAAATTAGCGGACTTTATGGAGTGGGGACCTCGAGGGATATTGCCCAGAAATACTTAGGAAAAAGAAAACGATGTTCCAAGTAAATTTCAGCGTTGAAAGTCATTTCTTAATTAGAAACAAGAAGATTTGCGCAAAAAAAAAAAAAATTTGCAACAAGAAGTCTGGACAATCAACTTCAAGTTGCCTTAGTTTAATATGCACGACCTGACCAAAGTCACCAGACTAAACTAAACAAATAGTATTGGGTAAAAAGGACGGACTAAAATATTGGATTTGTATTTGCGAGAGTTATCCATGAAATGATCTTTAACCAAGTTTCACAAAATGATAAATGTGCTACGAGGTATGTTCACATATGTACCGAAAGAAGACAAAGCTTGTGAATGCCTTCCAAGGCTCAACAAGAGTATTATTTGAAGTTTTTAATCAAAAATCTTTAAAAATGAATCCATGATTCACCAGAGGTGAAAATTATTATCTAGGATCTGAAATTCAATATGGATCTGAGACTTTACTACCCGAAGAGTTTGGATCCGGATCCAGATAGTAAAGTCTCAATCCTAATTTTTAGTTCTAAATGGGAGCTACCAATCCAGATATAACATCACTTTGGACAGCCAGAGAGTCTGAATATATTCTTTGACTTGTAAGACTTTCAAATATTGAAGATTCTGCTCTTATAAAATACTAGAAACATTTGGTACCACCATCTTTCTTTACATGCTCCTCGATGCTAATCTGCTCCGCTTATCAGCATTTCTTCTATTGTCTTTGTCAAATGCTCAGCCCCACCCAACAATTATAATATGTTAGCATCCTATGTCTCTTTTCATAGTAGCTTAGCGATTTATGTGAGGATGTGTTCAAAGGTTCTTAAAGGCAAACCATATTCTATCAACAAGTCTCAAAGGCAAACTGTTCCGAGTCTTTTCTTACTATGTTGTCTCTAAATTGGGTAAAAAACAAGTAAATGAATTAAAACTATCTTACATATGCTGCTAAAAGATGCTACGTGTTTTGCATCTCATGGACCCCAACTTCATCTCCGTGTAGAATTTTCAACCAACTTGCACGTAGCCCCATCTCGTTTATCACATGCAATATTCCAAGGGAGATGCGTTGTCGGATGAGATCCAACCAAACCGAAAGATCAGACATCTGTCTCATCTAAACTACGTTTGGCACGATATTGACGAACCTTACTTTGGAAACTGGTGCAGTTCTCGGATTCTCCTATCTCAGTATCCCCACCCCCATCTTCTGTTTCACTTGGTCTCTCATCTTCTGCCACCTGACCAGCTACAATAGGCTTCGTCTCACTACAGTTACTACTGCCTTCTCTTACGTCCTTGGTCTTCTTCTGCGGAATAAAGGAGACATTCTTGAATGACTCTGACTCTGAAGTTTCTAATCCTTCAACAGCCTTGGGTATGGCCATGTACTCTTGTGTTGGGGACTTCTCTTTCAATTCGCAAGATGGATCAAAGCTGTAACAGGTGTACTTCGAAGGATTTACCAAGTAATCCGGTACCCGAGCACCACTTTTACCCTGATGCAACACGCTTTTTAAGGAGGCAGAAGCTGAACAAGTATCTTCAGGCTTCTTTGCTATTTCTTCAGATACAAAATCAAACCTGACTCGCTTACTTGTCCTTGCTTCTGAATCTGAACTATTCTCCTTTCTTTTGAGTATAGGTTTTGGTGGCACAGCTTTGGATGATTCTTCTGAATGTGGCACTTTGCTTTTCGAGGGGTGATCGCCAGAAGCGCTATATTTTCCGGCCTCGATTTCGTCCTCCATCAGCCTAATTTTTGCAGCAACATAGTTAGCACGAGGATCCCGAGTCCGCGCACCAGATGATTTGGAAAGGACATCTTCCATAGACAAGCCTTCACCCCCATTCTCTTTCCCTAGTGCGAGTTTATCATACTCATCTTCTTCTTCCTGCGTTAAGAAGGAAAATTTCAAGCCGAAAGGAAACGTTTCAATGGATTCCGATTCTCCATGAAAGAAAATGCCTACCACCAAAGTGCCATTTACCAAAAACAAAAGGCAAAGACTTGGTATCAAAGAAATCGATATGTTCTCGAGATAAGCCTAACATTGTTAACTAGAAAAATTAAGATTCAAGAATCTTGAAGTTGGTTATATATATAGGTTGAAGATTCACCTACAAAACTCCCCAAGTGCCCATCCCACACCAATATGTTCGTAAAGTAAAATTCAATGCTCTTCCATTTATCAGACTCAAACTTATGATTTGAGATTTCGAGCGTCACGAGTTCGATTTAATTAACAAAAAAAAAAAAAACTTATGATTTGGATACATTATACATAGGACCAAACGTAGAGGGCGTTTGCTCACTTCCCCAATCGTTAACAGACCAAAACACACTGAAAAAAGAAGTTGATTTACCTCGTCATCGAGAGTGCGGTCAAGGCCCATGGAGGCCCTGATGCTCCATCCATCATCAAAATCCTCGCTAGCACCTTCTCCTCGATCATCCTCGCCCTCGAACGGCTTCCGAGCAGTGCTCGAGATCCTCTGCTGTCTCAACAGCTCGTCGAACGATGACGCACAAGGCATCTCGTCCCTATCGTACGAAGCGAGCTGCTCTCGCTTCCACTCCCGCTTCTCCACTTCTGTGTCGGAGAGAGACCACACCGAGCCCGATTGCTTTTGCCGTGACGCCGGAGCAGAAGTCGTAGAAGAATTAGAAGACGAGGAACGAGAGAAGGCGAGAGATCCGAAGATCCTCTCAACGCGAGACTGGAAATCTTCGTCGGCCGATCCAGACGACGCCATCGAGAGCAATCAGGCACTGAAAACACACAAATCGATCGGCGAGCAACGAAGGAAGTAAACCGCCTTGCGCGTGCCTGATCCCTTTTAATTATTTATATTTAAGAAATAACATAAAATTTTAAACTTTTTAAATGGGCATTTTATGAATTGGGTCTGACATAATGGGACTTCCTACTTTTGGGCCCATTATAGGCCTAGTTCCAATTTTAATCGGTCACTGATTTCCCATTTCTTTATCCTCGGAAGGATTTCTTTTTGGTGTGTAATATATTAAAGAAAAATGATAATAAATTTTATTTATGATCCGTAGGCCTGTTTCAGGGTCTAAGGAAATGAAAGAGGGGACAGCTAAAAAGGAAAGAGATATCTAAGTCATAATAGATTAGTAGCAAAATGGCAATAGGTCAGAAATCATTTGAGAGAGAAACATACGAATATATGACGGAGAATCTGACTAGAAAATATTAACATGTTGGTTACTTTGAAAACGATATTGTATAATGTTCGTTATCATATTTTTATTTGCATATATCTAAATTTAGACATTCACATGACACTGAATTTTGTAAAACAAATCTAAGTCTAAAATTAAATATTTAAAGATAATGAAAAACATTCATCTATTGATAAACGGAAATGTTGACAGTTGTTACTTGTAGTTTTCTATGTTTTTTCTAAGTACAATGGTCTTGTTTCCATTTTTTAAGATCAATCCGTTAATTAAAGGGCAATTCTCAAAAATACCACATTTTTAAGTTTTGTTTTCAAAAATATTAAAGTAAAACTTTTTTTTCAAAAATACCACAATTAGTTTTAGTTTCCAAAAATACCACAAAACTAAAAATTAACTTTAAACCATCAAAACTAAACCCTAAACCCCCAAAACTAAACCCTATCCCCTCAAAACTAAACTCTAAACCTAAATTAGTGAACCCAAATAAAAAAAATTAAAATTCTAAACCTTTAAAATTTGGTTTTAGTTTTGTGGTATTTTTGGAAACAAAAGTATAGTTGTAGTATTTTTGGAAAAAAAAATTATTTTGGTATTTTTGGAAAGAAAACTTAAAAATGTGGTATTTTAAGGAATTATTTTTAATTAAATAGTTTTACTGGATTTTGATCCCAACAAAAAAAAATAGTTTTACTGGATCATTATATTATCTGTTTGTAACGAAATTTTGACATAATAGACAATTTAGATTGCCATTGAATCAGCTCGAGGAAACCGTTTGACTGGTTTTCAAAACACTAATTTCACCTTATTTTTTGTCACAACTAGTTTCACTATTTACCGGATTTGAACAAGATTTAAACCTAAGTTGAACGAAGTTATTTAACAGGATTTTGGCGAAAAGGTACAATCGGTAATGATTAATCAATTTTCTAGCAGCTAGACAAGAGATTCTTGATTAATCAATTTTCTAGCAGCTATAGACAAGAGATCATACATTTTAAATTAAACAATGTGATTTTGAATCTCAAATGCGACTGTAAAGTCTGCAAAAAAAGTAAAGATCTTGGTGTCCATTTTTTTCCAAATTATCGCACTTTTCCTTTTGCTTTACAAATTTTTTCCACCCTAAGAGTTTAATTTTTTATGGAAATAAAAATAAATCTTTAATCATTTATACCCCACTGACCTCTCTGTCTCTCCGGAACAAAAGGTAATGGAGAAGCAACCAGAGGACGGGTCCCACACCCCTTCGCTAATAGTCCTTCCGATAAGCATCGCGTTCGGTACACGCGCATCCTTACTGCCCACTTCTCAATATTACACGCGCCTAGAAGCGCGTGAGATACGGTATTTAAGCCCAGTCCTTGTTTTCTCAGATGACCACTGTTAGAGAAAAAGCACAGTCAGTCCTCTCCTCCTTTCCCTCTCGTTTTAATTTTACACTTAAGAGGCCACCTTGAAACGACGCCGTATTCTACCAACCTTCTCGATCTCCGGCGGTAATAATACGGCATAGTTTCGCCGCCCTTTGGGGTAAAAATTTCACGAAAACGGTGAAGTTTTCTTTTGTCTCTTCTCTTCTCCCGAGACACTTCATCTTGAAAAACCCCACACTATTTCTCTCTCGATTTCACTCAGGGTTTCGTGAGAAAAACCAGCTCGAATTACGCTAGGCTCGAGACTTGGGAAGATCATCGGGCTTCGCTTTTTGTTTTGTTATTTCGGGAAGCTTGGGTCGATAGGATCTCACCTTTTTTTTTGTTGTTGTTGTCTGTGCTTCGTTTATGGCGTCCGTGTGAGAAATAGTTGTCTTAGCTCTTAGGTTTTTTTTTTCTTTCCGTGTGATGTTAATTGCTGTTTGTTTCGAAGAAGAAGAGGAAGTAACCATTTACTCAAAATGCATTTCACCAAGCTTGATGACTCTCCCATGTTCCGCAAACAGGTTTGTTTCTACATATCTTGGTTCCGTCTACGTTTGTCCTGATGTGCCGAGACTTTTAGCGTCTTAGGTTAAAATTTGTGTCATATTAGGAAAGATTTATTCTCCAAGTTGTGAACAGATACAAATTTTGGAACCATTAGGATGTGGTAATGTTTGGAATTCTGGGTGTTCACCGACATTTATACCCCAAAACTAGAGTGGAACTTCACTGGAAGGTTCGAATTAAGGTGTCACTGAGAAATTGGTTTAATTTTTAGCTTCCTGGACGGCCTCTTTTGCGCTTTACCTTGTCAATAAGCCATGTAGAAATGTGAAATGACTTGTGATCCAGTCCATATGTTTTGGTCTCTCACTCTGACAAAGCTGCTCTGTCTTTTAGGATTCACTTGTGTCCACTTAGCTAGTATTCTCATGCTCACTGGTTTAGTCAGAATTCTGCTATATATACTCTACTGAGCTCGAGAGGAGCAACAAAAATTGCAACTTAAATGTAAAGGAAATTCCTAGTGTAGCTCAAATTCTGTCCAAAACCTGCTCTGTTTTCTTGTAGTTGAAGATTCTTTTACCTCTATAAAGAGGGCCTAAGTCACTTATTTTTTGGGTTGTCCATAATTACAGTGTCTTCGAGCATAAGATTGTGTCTTTCTGTTTCCTTCGTGTTATGTACTTTGCCTTCTAGTTGTGTGCTTACCTTACTGTGTCTCCACAGCCGGGTACCTATATTGATATCTTTTTCTGAAACAGTTACAAAGCATGGAGGAGAGTGCAGAAATATTGCGGGAAAGAAGTCTCAAGTTTTACAAAGGATGCCGGAAATACACGTATGCTCTAAATTTTCACAAGTTTTTAGGACTGTAGCTAGAGATTCAGAATCTTCCTACTCAAAGAGACATGAGAACCGATCCTCTAACAGAGATAGACTGTCCTTCATTTTTTTAGTGAAGGGTTAGGCGAGGCATATGATGGGGACATTGCTTTCGCAAGTGCACTTGAAACATTTGGTGGAGGCCATAATGATCCAATAAGTGTGGCTTTTGGAGGTATGACTGACTTCACATAGCCTATCGAAACTCTGAGTAGCATATAGTCTGTTTATCCCCACACTCTTTGCACCCACTTGTCATCTGAGATTTTAAGCTGTTTCCGTTTTAGAATTCAATTTTTCTTTTTAATACTGTTGCTTTTTAAGCACTGATTTATGGCCTTAAATTGTACAAATGGAGTTGCTTTTCCTACTCTTGCTCGCCACTCTCTCTTTGCTAGGGATTCTAAATTCACAGAGGTTGTGGAAATATCTCAGTTGGAAGTTGGAAAATAAAACTAGTTTCATCATAGGTGCTGATAGACTCTAACTTGCTGTGCCAGGACCTGTAATGACGAAATTTACAATTG
This sequence comes from Kernera saxatilis, assembly GCA_900406395.1. Classification (NCBI taxonomy): domain Eukaryota; kingdom Viridiplantae; phylum Streptophyta; class Magnoliopsida; order Brassicales; family Brassicaceae; genus Kernera; species Kernera saxatilis. Next base: position 45,517 of record OVAY01000093.1, read on the forward strand.
CGTTGAGGGAAATTGGGACTTATAAGGAAGTTCTTCGGTCACAGGTATGCTAGTTTGTTACTGTTGACATTCTCTCCGTTTTTCCCCAACCCCAGCCTTCTCTCTGATAATGTGGTATCAACGTAAGATAGTTTTGTTTTCCTTCAGCAGAAGTGGTCTCTATATAGATTGCTTCACCTTAATACTTTGTTTAGATCAAGTCTTATCATTTCAGGTATCCGTTTTGATGATTTCTCATTGTCAGGTGGAACATATACTGAATGACAGATTACTTCAATTTGCCAATATGGACTTGCATGAGGTTAAGGTACAAGCTGCTTGCTTTCTTCTTGGCTGGATATTCAAATTTTGAGTAAAACTATGCTGGCCATGTATCCAAGTGCATCACTGGGGTATTAGTACCGACTAGAATATCTATGAAAGAATAGAGGACACACACCATGTATGAGTGGAAACAATATGAAGACCTGCCAGAGGTTTGGCGAGAGGCATTTCATTTATTATGGATTAGGTTTAATTCTTCTAGTTTGATTTTGCGATGGCAGCCCTAAAATAAAAGCTAAATAATTATTACTCTGGTAGTCAAACTTCCCCATCTGGGTCATTGATGTTGAGAAGGTCTGATGAATACGAAAGCTATGGTTAAGTTTCTTGGGCCTGCCTATACATTGTGGCTAGTCCAGATATTTCTTTCTTCCATTTTCTCAAGGAAGGATAGCATGACACTTGGATATGTAATCCTGAGAGATCATTTTTGCCACAGGAAGCTCGGAAGCGCTTTGACAAGGCTAGCCTTACCTACGATCAGGTATCCCTTTGTTCAGGGTTGTTTTTCCGTATTCTCCACTCTATTGGCATGGTTTGCCGTAAAAAAGATAGTTCGGAAAGACTAAAAAACTCTCATCCCAACTTTTCTTTACTTACATCTCTATGAAAATTTTCAACCAAACAAAATGGGTTGAGCTCGGTAAATATTTCTAATTCATTCCTTCGTTGATGGAGGAAGGCTTGGGTTTTTTTTTTATTTCTAAAGTTGGATATGTGTTGCAATTTTATGGGCAGGCTGTGTATAAATCTACAGAAACCTAGCTAGTTATTGTTCTTGTTACTTTTCTAAGCACCAACTCTCCGTAGGAATCAAATTTGCAGCTGGGAAGATAACTGATATCTGTTTCGTAACAATTGGGTCAACGCTTACCTGGACAGATTATCTAATTAACTTACTATTGTGCTTTAGGCCCGTGAGAAGTTTCTATCTTTGAGGAAAGGTACAAAAAGTGACGTTGCTGCTGCTTTAGAACAGGTATGGTGCATGGTTTTAGTAAAGCTAGTTGTTTCTAATTGTTCAATACCATGTTTTTTTTTTCTCTGTCATAACTAACATATTTGACATTGTTAGGAACTTCACACTTCGAGGTCTATGTTTGAGCAAGCTCGGTTCAACCTTGTAATTTTCTTTTGTTTGTTCTTTATTATTAATTTCAAAGCCTTCTGTCACATTCTTGATGCTTTTGGAGTAATCTTCTGTTTTCTTTGGTTTTCCTAATTTTTGCTCAGGTGACTGCTCTTTCAAATGTTGAAGCTAAGAAAAGGTTTGAATTTTTGGAAGCAGTCAGCGGAACGATGGATGCACATCTTCGGTACTTCAAACAGGTAAGTTTATTACCTTCTTTTGAATTTTAAAATAGTCTGAAAAGGTTTGTGTCAAATCTAAATGTGGCTGCTTTCAGGGTTACGAATTGCTGCATCAGATGGAACCATATATCAATCAGGTTGGTTTAATTTTATTTTCCTTTGTTCAAGTAATTGATCCCTATATATTTCGGTTTTATAATTCTCTTCTAAGATTATATCACATGTCATTTGATGTGTTGAGAACGCTTAGATAGTTGCATTTAGGAAACTATTTATACTTCAACTCTTTTTTTGTAGGTCTTGACCTATGCACAACAATCCAGAGAAAGATCAAATTATGAACAAGCAGCACTTAATGAAAAGATGCAGGAGTACAAAAGACAGGTTGATCGAGAGAGCAGGTATGGTTCAAGTGGTTCTAATGGATCCCCAAATGGAGATGGCATTCAAGCGATTGGTAGAAGCTCTCACAAAATGATAGACGCCGTAATGCAATCTGCTGCAAGGGGAAAGGTTGATTAATGTCCTTTAACATATGAATAAGACATCTTCAAAAGAGTGCTATAATATTTCTTGGTGCTTCAGGTACAAACAATACGGCAAGGTTATCTCTCTAAACGATCTTCAAACCTGAGAGGAGACTGGAAAAGACGGTTTTTTGTTCTGGACAGCCGGGGAATGCTGTATTATTACCGAAAACAATGTAGCAAACCATCTGTGAGTTTTGTATTTATATATGTTATCTTTTATTTGTAGAAAAACGCAGAATAATGCAAAACGTATTGGTGTTCATAAATTAAATATCTTCTTGAACTATTATTTGCACTCGTGACTAAATTGATTTGATGTTTAGGGGTCTGGCAGCCAGCTTTCTGGACAGAGAAATAGCTCCGAGCTTGGGTCTGGACTTCTTAGTAGGTGGCTTTCTTCGAATAGTCATGGTGGAGTACATGATGAGAAGTCTGTAGCTCGTCATACAGTGAACTTGCTTACCTCAACAATTAAAGTCGATGCTGATCAGTCAGATCTGAGGTTTTGCTTTAGGATCATTTCACCTACAAAAAACTACACATTGCAGGTTTGATTCAGAGTATTTGTTGCTGCCTCAGACCTCAATGTTTGCATGCCCAACTTTTTAATAGATTTCACTCAGTGTTTACTTGTGTTTGTCAGTGCAGGCTGAGAGTGCACTAGATCAAATGGATTGGATAGAAAAGATCACTGGGGTTATTGCATCACTACTTAGTTCGCAGGTCCCTGAACGGGTAAGTATTACTATAATTCCTTTGCATGACCAGGCTCATGTTAACTATCAATGCAATTTTGGTGATTGTCCTTGGCTGCTTTTCAGTGTCTTCCTGGTAGTCCCATGGGAAGTGGCCACCATCGGTCTGCTAGTGAAAGTAGCTCATATGAAAGCTCTGAATATGATCATCCTACTACTGAAGAATTTGTGTGTGAGAGGAGCTTTTTGGGGTACCATGAAAGGCCATCAAGAAGTTTTCAGCCACAACGGTCCATTAGAAAGGGTGAGAAGCCCATTGATGCTCTGCGAAAAGTCTGTGGGAATGACAAATGTGCGGATTGTGGAGCTCCAGAACCAGACTGGGCTTCTTTAAATCTAGGGGTTCTTGTCTGCATCGAGTGTTCTGGTGTTCACCGTAATCTTGGTGTGCACATATCTAAGGTAAATCTCGAGAACTCTTAATTGTTTGCAAAATATATGTACGTAGTACGTACTATAATAACTAATCCATGGATCAAAGTAAAGAAGTCCGTCAAGAACTTGAAGTGACACTTGGCTTAGTGTTCATTAGCAATTCAGTTTCTTAGAGCATGATCTGCCAACAAATTGTTGCTAGGATAAGGATGTGATAGAATCTGAACTTGGATGGCTCGACCTTCAGTTTGAAATCACTCTAGACCAATCTGAACTTGGCTGTTGCTACAGGTTAGGTCACTCACTCTCGACGTGAAAGTATGGGAGCCATCTGTTATAACTTTGTTCCAAGCTCTTGGAAATACTTTCGCAAACACAGTCTGGGAGGAATTGCTTCATTCAAGGAGCGCCTTCCATGTTGACCCAGGCTTAACAGGGTAAAAACTCCATTTATGATTGAAACTTTCCCATTCAAAGCTATAAGAACCTGACTAACCTAGACATAATAATTGTTAAATATCCTTATAAAAAAAATTATTAAAAGATCTTGTCAAGTATGCGCAGGTCTGATAAATCCAGGGTGCTGGTCACAGGAAAACCCAGCTATGCTGATATGATTTCTATCAAGGAGAAGTATATACAAGCTAAGGTTTTTACGCTTCTTCCCTTTTATTTGATTCCTTATGTCGTAGATAATTGAAGCTATTTTTCTTCTCGAGGGAGTGCATAGTTCACAGTATGTTGTTCCTTAAAAATTCACTGAACATCAGATAATATTTTCTTTCACTCTCTCCTTGCCCTGTAATAGGCAATGTACAAGATAGTTCATTCAAACTTTTTTTGGGTTATTTCGCAGTATGCTGAGAAGCTATTTGTTCGGAGATCGAGAGACTGCGATTTCCCACAATCAGTTGAACAACAAATGTGGGACGCAGTGTGTGGCAATGATAAAAAAGCTGTTTACCGGCTTATTGTCAATAGTGAAGCGGATGTGAATTCTGTGTATGACCAATCATCTTCCAGCTCTTCGTTAACACTTTCCAGAGTAATGTTAATACCAGAGAGGACAAAGCGTGAGGACGTCCTACTCAGATTAAGAAATGAGTTACTTGATAGAACCTCCTCAGGTAGTTCTTCAAATATTCCTCCCGAGGAAACCAGAGGTTGCTCTCTGCTTCACTGTGCTTGTGAGAAGGCAGACATTGGGATGGTGGAGCTTTTGCTGCAATATGGTGCAAATGTAAATGCCACAGATTCAAGTGGTCGAACGCCTCTGCACTATTGTATTCTCAGAGGCAAATCAGTAGTAGCAAGACTGCTACTCACTAGGTGACTTGGTTCTTCTTTGAGCCGCTTCTCCAAAATCTCCCTAACATCTTCTCTCGCTAAATTTTTTTGGAAAGATGCATGTCTTAACACAAATTGAGTGAATTTTGCAGGGGAGCAGACCCGGAAGCTATGAATGGAGAGGGCAAAACCGCTCTTGACATCGCTGCAGAGTCAAGATTTACCGATTCAGAAGTCCTCGCTCTCCTTTCAGACACAAACGGGTACAATCTCAGACAGTGCTGATAAAGATACAGAAGCTCACGGGCATAGAACTCTCGGAGCTATGTTTCCATCATTACTTTCAGGGTTTTAAGAGCCAATCAACACTAAAGAACGGCCTCTAATGGTCCTCATCTTACACTGGTTTCGAGCAAGCTTAGCCCCTAATTAAGTTATGTATTGATGTTTTGTGATGGATATAGGCTGCTTATTGGGAAATTATAGTGTATTGCGTTGTGTGGTGTTGTGTTGTGTGTATTTGATGTGGGACTATAGCATCCTCAGTTTGTCATGTCATGCGTTGTAACTTGTAAGCAACTTATGGCTTGTTCATTTCTGCAGAAGTGTTAACCGTAAATTATTCACTAGCTATATAATTTGTGGTGGTTTTGGTTTCGAATCTGCCCCTAAAAGTGTCGATACAAAAGCTAGGATTATGGAAAGTGAAAAAAGTAGAGCTAAGTTCATAAACTACAATTCGCAACTTGATCTTTTAGCGGCTTCCGGAAGTAATGACTTCTTAGCATACGTAGATTCAAGATATATTCACTTAACATAACTGGACTCGTGATTGCGCATTTATATGAAACAGGATGGAAGCTTTCAATAATCCGGTTTAGTGATTATGTATTTCGGTTTAGCAAACCTTACTATTTCCCGTTTCAATAGGATCGAGATTTATCTCATCTTTACTATTTCCCGTTTCATTATAGCTCAGATTTTGAGTAACTGATAGATCAAGTGGTTGATCCTGAGACACCCCTTAAAAGAAAACAGACTAGGCCTTGAGTTCACACTGTGGAATGTGGACAGACGTATCTAAAAGACATTTTGGTCTAGTTATTCTCATTATATTAATAATTTTGAGTCTTTTGATTTCCATCCAACTAATGAAACCCTGATTATTTTTGGCAATTATGTTACCGAGACGTCGGGCCCAAGATATATATATTTTTAAAATGTGTTAAAAATCTGAAATCAAGCTTTTCCCTTAATCAACTCTGAATAAAAGCACTCCGCATAAAGATTTTCCCTTTAGCAAAAAAAAAAATTATAATTTTAGCAAGGAAAACAAAGGACACTGAAGGGAGAAAGCAAATTATTCTCAGACAAACAAAGGGAACCACTTTTGTGTCACACGCTAAGACAAAGTGCACAAATTCTCGAGCCTCCCCATCCAACGGTCCATATCTCACTTAGCTTATCTAAACCAACGGATGAGATCTCCTTCTCGCATCCCCTACTCACGGTACTCGATGTCTTGCTTTCGGCCACTCGTGACAGCAACGGGAGCTGCCTTTCGTCCGCCTACGTGGCGGTGGGACCTACCTTTACCATGACCACCTGACATATGGGTCCCACTCTAAGGCGGGAACCCAGTTTTCCTCCTTTTACATTTTTTGGCTGTAACGGATTCGGTCATGCTTTTTGAGAGGTGAGAGAGAGAGAGAGAGAGAGTCAGTGTCTCGCTGATACTGTGTCTTGGAAAGAGAGTCTAGAGAGAGAGAGAGAGAATGTGTGTTTGTGTTTGGTTGCTGGATTAATGAGCTGAAACAGTTTGGATAGTTTTGTTTGTTTATTTCGTCTCTCAACCACAGATATAGTAACATTGTAGAAACGAAGAAACAAAAAAAACCATCGTTGAACTTTGTTCTCTGATTTTTGGGATTTTTTTAGACATACGAAGTTTGATACTTTTTTTGTCCCCTCTTATCAAGGAAATTGTGGGTTTGTTTTCTGTCCCCTCTTGAAATTTCGATTTTTAATTTTGGAAGAAAAAAGGGAGAATTTCAGATAGAGGAGCAGATAAGAATCTCTGAGCCAATGATTCCATTCATCTTCTTTGTGAAGATTTTGAGTTGAATTCCATTTTTTTCTCTTTCTTGGGGGGTTTTTCATTGGTTTTCTCGAGAATATATGTGGTTTGGGAGAAGAGGATAGGAGCTTCACTGTAGCATAAAAAAAGACTCTTTAACTTTTTCCTGCTTCTTTTAGCTTTGAACAGCTTCAGCTTTCTGGGTTTCTCAGATTTGTGTCGAATCTTGAAAACCCCAAATGCTTTTTTTCTTCGATGATTTCGATTTCATGTGGCTCGCAGACGCAGCAATGGAGCACAGAAGAAGACGAAGAAGAAGAAACGGATATAACAACACTATCTTTCTGCTGTTATTCTTCTTCTTAGTCTTCTCTTCCAGAACAAGCACAAGCGCAAGTTGTCGGCGAAGAACTGTGAAACACTTATCCACAACCCCACCATCATCCACAACTCTCGAATCCAGAATCACTTCCAAGGTTATCGTTATTAGCATCGTATCAGGGATTTTAACCGGGTTGGTTTCAGCCTTAGTGTTAGCTTTCTTGGTCCGTTGCATTGTCAAATACATGAAACAGACGCCAATTCTCAAAGGTCCTGTGGTTTTTTCCCCTAAAATTACACCTAAATCTCTTCACGCAGCTCTCGGTAATGGTATCCAGTTGCTTGGCTCAGACCCTAATGGTAAATACTACAAGATGGTCCTCGATAACGGTCTAGTGGTTGCGGTTAAGAGGCTAGGCTCACTTGAAGGAAATGGCTCACCAGAAGCAACTAGTAGTAGCAAGTCGGTTAAGAGAAGGTTGCAGAAGGAACTTGAGCTTCTTGCTGGGTTAAGGCATAGGAACCTTATGAGTTTAAGAGCTTATGTCCGGGAGTCCGATGAGTTCTCGCTCGTCTATGATTACATGCCGAATGGTAGTCTTGAGGATGTGATGAGTAAGGTTAGAGCGAAAGAGGTAGAGCTCGGATGGGAGATTAGGCTTAGAGTTGCAGTTGGAATTGTGAAAGGGCTTCAGTATCTTCATTTCAGTTGTGAGCAACAGATTCTTCATTATAACTTGAAACCTACAAATGTGATGTTGGATTCTGAGTTTGAGCCTCGGCTTGCGGATTGCGGATTGGCCAAGATCATACCGAGTTCACACACTGCTATATCTTGCTACTCTGCTCCTGAGTCTTCTCAAAGTAACAGGTGCTTCAAATCAACACCATCTCCTTCGAGTTAACTCCTAATTCTTCTGTTTTACTAACACGGTATGCAAATCTTTGTTACAGATACACAGACAAAAGCGACATATTCAGCTTCGGGATGATATTGGGTGTTCTTTTAACTGGAAGAGACCCGACCCAGCCCTTCTGTGGAGAGGCTGCAAGCGGAGGCGGAGGCAGCTTAGGACAGTGGCTGAAGCATTTGCAGCAATCTGGAGAAGCACGAGAGGCATTGGATAAGAGTATTCTTGGTGAAGAAGTGGAGGAAGACGAGATGTTAATGGCTTTAAGAATCACCATTATCTGCCTTTCAGATTTTCCGGCAGACCGTCCTTCAAGTGATGAGCTTGTCCATATGCTTACACAACTGCACAGCTTTTAGCCCAATGTTCTTGTACCAAACCTTATCTGTGTACCCCATCCGTAAAATCCAAACATTTGTAGTTACATCAATATATTTCTTTCTCCCTTACTGGCTAAACTTTTAACGCGCAAATGGTCCAAGAAATAGGTCTTACACCAAATCAAAAGATGGCAAGCAGTTCCCTTGCCCAAACGTAAAACAACAAGCAGTTCTTGATGAACGTAATACAACAAGCAGTAGACAACTCAGGAGCAATACAAAGAAAAATGCCGATCAAGTAATGAGCTCGTTGAGTCAGTTTTCTACTTGCATTGTCCTAACAGGTGACCCGTTGCCAAATCTGGGTTGTATCAATAACTCTGAGAGGTCACCGCTCTCAAAGAAAGATTTGTGAAGAGCCTCGACGCATCCTTCAGCTTCAGCATCATTTACTATTAGGGAAATGTTTACCTGCAAGATTTTACCACAAGAAATAAATTTGTTAGGTGCGTATGGAAAGAGAGTTTTGTGATAAGCAGTGTGTTACCTTGGACGCTCCTTGTGATATCATCTGGACATTGATACCTTTGGTCCAAAGAACATGAAACGCCTGCCCGAAGTTAAAAATAAAAAATTAGATAAGAAGCTCAAAAGATATATTTATTTCTTTCTGAAAACATTCAAGGAGGTAAGATCTAACCCTCTCTAAAATAAGGGATGAATGTTGAACATTGCCAATTAGAGAGATTATTGCTCTTCCTTTTGCAAGATTCACAACTGCAATTTTCTCCAGTTCTTCAACTACATGATCAAGCTCCTGTTACAAGGAAAAAGAAAGAAATTGCCTTTGAAAAGCACACATATATCATTATGGATTGGAAAAAGTGTTGGGGATTCTACAAGAACTTGCCTGTTGAATCAGTTCCCTGCTCCAAAGTTTTGAAGGGTCCAGTGTCAGAGATATACTGACTTCACTAGTGGCAACAACATCTACGGAGATTTCAAGCTCCTCAAATATCGAAAATACCTGGCCAAAAGAATGAGGTGCGCAGGAAATGTTGACTATTAACAGTAGTTAAATGATTATAGGCTGGGGCAGACCATAGTTCGGACCTTGCACCAATAAAATGAGTTCTAAGGAGTGAACTTCAAAAACTTTAGCCACATAAATGCGCTGAAAATGTGCATTCTTACCTTCGCAAGAAAGCCAACCTGACCAAGCATTCGGGTGCTTGCTATATCCAGCATGGTCACATTGCGTTTCAGAACAATGCTCGTTAAAACTGTCTGTCATATGAAGACGCATAAATTTTGGTTTTCTATGAAAGTTCTCACATGAGCTGCAAAAGAAGAACACAAATTAGGAGACTCTATACCTTGGTCATGTCTCTTGTTTTTGTGATAATAGTTCCAGGAGCTTTAGGGTTATAAGAATTTTTAACCCTAACAGGAATCTCACCCTCTCTTGCTGGTCTCATTGACTGTGGGTGCAATACCTGCAGCAACAATTTCATTTCGTTACTCAACCACTCGAACATTACCATTGTAGAAATTTTCATGTAATAACTGCGCTTGAGTATTATCGCATACAACTACAAGTAGAGTGGGACCTGTGCACCGAAATAAGCTAACTCGGCTGCTTCATCGAAAGTCAGATATGGTACTGGTGTAGCTCTGTTATAAATAGTAGGGTCACATGTTAGAACACCATCAACATCTTTCCACACCTACCAATGAAAAAACAAACATCCAAACTGAACAGAGATGTATGCAACGTTTTAAAAGAAAACATTAAACTTTGAGGCTGTAGAAGAACCTGGATCTCTTGCAAACCCAATGCTTTACCAATTGTGGTTGCCGTCAAATCACTGCCACCCCTACCCAAGGTAGTAACCGCACCAGTTTTCCAACCCTATTATTGAATGAACTAATTACGCAAACAACATAAACTTGAATGAAAATCTTGGGTAATCTGTAGATTGCAAACTCTTAGCAATACCTTCCCAAGGAAACCCGTTACAATAGGAACAGCAGGATCATGCATCCAATCATCATATAATCTCTTGGCAACGGCTGGATAAGTTGCTTCCAAGATATCCCCATTTGTGAAATCATCCGTTGTAATGAAACCAATTTCAAATGCATCGTACTGCAAAGTGAATAATCTTTTTAGCTTTGTTTGCGAGCTGGACCAAAAGTGAACATCTCGACAATATGCCAGCTAGAGTCGCAAAAATGCATGATTATGCAAAAGAAAGCTCAAACCAAGGCAAATTTTCTTTATGCATGATTATGAGTTTGTGTTCCTTGACAGCCCAAACCAAACTCATCCAAAAATTTACTGACCAATTCAGAGTATATACACTTTCAACTTGGTTCTCATATTTTTTTAATCTAAAAAACCATAACTGAACCCGAACCGAAATCTAGATTGAACATTTCTAGCCTAAACTACAGACTACCGGGGTATTAATTTTACTAATTAGTCAACCAAACGAAATATATATATATATATATATTTTTAATCTAAAGAAAATTAAACTAATACTAAAATATGATGATGGACATACTTGGCGTGCCTTGACACCGATTTTATTCAGATAAGCCGCGAAAATCCTTGTAGACAAGCACTCTCCAAAAGAGACCAAGTAGTCTCTGGTTCGAAGTGTCAGCTCCTTCATCATGGCTATACCTTTCAGGAGTTGCTCCAGTTCTTCTAAAAAGGCTGCAAAATGAAATATTTATGAGTATTACCAAACTCATCACAAATGAAACATTTATGAGCCTGCTCAAAATAGCAAGAACGCAGCTCCAAGTGTTGTAAAATCTACAAATTACACAAACAAACTAAACTTTGCTTACACAAAATAACAGAGGGATCGATCTTGAGCTCTTTCACTGTCCTGAAACAACAAAAAAACACATGCTTTACTAAACCAACAGCAAGCAGAGAAAGGGATACTCAACCTACCAAATTAATCATATTTTCAGGAAATCAAAACCTGAGATGCAATTCCTTAATAATGCTCAACTCCTCAATCTCAGATGCATTTGAAACACCACAACTCACCGCCTTCTCTCCCGCCTTCACTAGCAACAAATCAGAAGTTCAAAATCAAAATATTCAGACTTTGATCAGTAACAGAGAAGAAGAGAGTTTTCAGCATTACAAGCAGGAGATTGTTAGTAGTTTTCCCCATTGCGGAAAGAACAATGACCGGACTTTCTTCCGGAAATGTCAAAATCAAATCCGCCACTTCCCTCATTCTCTCAGCCGACGCCACCGAAGATCCCCCAAACTTCATCACGCATGTAAATCTCTTCTCTTCTACCTCCGTCTCCCTTATCGTGTCTGTCTTCTTCTCTTCCAAGACAGCTCGTACAGTGCTTTTAAGGCATGAACCTGAAACCCTCCTTGTGCAGGAGCCATCTCCAATGGGTAACAATAATTTCCTCGGGCCCTTCGGTGCGGCGAAATCGACACGATTCGGAGAAATTGGTAGCGTCGGCGAGTTTCGGTGGCGGGTATGCGGCAATCTGATGAAAGGTGCATTGCTATGATACCGAACCCTAGTAGCCGCCATCGGAGAAGAAGAAGAAGAAGAAGAAGAAGAAGAAGAAGGCCGAGAATGTTATTGATAGGTTTAAAACAATAAGAGGCGAAAAATCATACGGCTCATTGATGTCGACGCCAAAGAAGGGAACTTTGAACGCTGTCGTTTTATTACCAACGAATGATTTGATATGACCCGTTGGTTGTTGAAGGTTGCTATAAAGCCTGTAATTAAATCGATCCCGCGTTTAGAAACTAACCTTTCATTTGTTCCCGAAAAGCTTAAAATAAACCATTTGTGGAATTTTTGACCAAACCATGACGATCCTCACTTTACAGTCCGCGTATAGCCCTTCCCGAGTTCCGGTTATAAAGCACGCGAATTTCGATCAAATTCCGTCGTGGGTTTCTCTGAAATCGAGCACTTCTTCTGTTAAAATCGAGCATAAGCAAGGGCAAGTCGAGAATCTTCATTTGGTTTCCTTGTCGAAGCATGGGAAGCTCAACGAAGCATTTAAGTTTTTCCTAGAAATGGATAAGGCTGGCGTCTCCATCAGCCCGTACTCTTACCAATGTCTCTTCGAAGCTTGCAGAGAATTGAGGGCTTTATCTCATGGGAGACTCCTGCACGATCGCATGCGAACGGCTTTCGAAAATCCTCCTGTGCTTCTTCAGAACTGTGTGCTTCAGATGTACTGCGAGTGCGGGAGCTTCGTAGATGCAGATAAACTGTTCGACGAAATGCCTGAGTTAAGCACAGTCTCTCGCGTAACGATGATATCTGCTTACGCCGAACAAGGGCTTTTGGATAAAGCTGTAGGTTTATTCTCGGGAATGCTAGAGTCAGGAGACAAGCCTACTTCTTCCGTGTATACTACACTCTTGAAATCTTTGGTAAACCCTAGTGCTTTAGGCATCGGTAGACAGGTTCATGCTCATGTTATACGGGCTGGGTTATGTAGCAACGCATCTATAGAGACTGGGATCTTGAACATGTATGTGAAATGTAGTTGGTTAGTGGGTGCTAAGCTAGTGTTCGATCAGATGGCAGTGAAGAAACCGGTGGCTTGGACGGGATTGATGATAGGTTATACTCAAGCTGGAAAATCAAGAGATGCTTTGGAACTATTTGTGGATTTCTTAACGGAAGGTGTTGAATGGGACAGTTTTGTTTTTTCAGTTGTTCTCAAAGCATGTGCTTCTCTTGAAGAGCTTAATCTTGGCAAACAAATACATGCCTGCGTTGCTAAGCTTGGACTGGAATCTGAAGTCTCCGTTGGAACTCCACTCGTTGATTTCTACATCAAATGTTCCAGCTTCGAGTCTGCTTGTCGTGCATTCCAAAAAATCCGTGAACCAAACGATGTTTCCTGGAGCGCAATCATTTCTGGATACTGCCAAATGAGTCAATTTGAGGAGGCTATTAAAACCTTCGAGTCTTTGAGAAGCAAAAGTGTGGCGGTTCTAAATTCGTTCACATATACTAGCATTTTCCAGGCATGTTCGGTACTTGCAGATTGCAACATTGGTGGCCAAGTACATGCAGATGCTATAAAAAGAAGTCTGATTGGATATCAATATGGAGAAAGCGCTCTTATTACGATGTATTCAAAATGCGGATGCTTAGATGACGCCCACGAAGTCTTCGAGTCAATGGACAAGCCCGACATTGTTGCTTGGACGGCTTTTATATCAGGTCATGCCTACTATGGAAATGCCTCTGAAGCTCTGAGATTGTTTGAGAAAATGGTGAGTTGTGGTATGAAGCCAAACTCAGTTACATTTATTGCGGTTTTAACCGCCTGCAGCCACGCAGGCCTTGTTTCACAGGGAAAACATTACCTGGACACTATGCTTGGAAAATATAATGTGGCTCCAACTATTGATCATTATGATTGTATGATCGACATTTATGCCCGTGCGGGACTATTAGACGACGCTCTCAAATTTATGAAGAATATGCCTTTTGAACCTGATGCAATGAGTTGGAAATGCTTCCTTAGTGGGTGTTGGACCCATAAGAATCTTGAACTGGGCAAGATTGCTGGTGAGGAACTTCGCCAACTCGATCCAGAAGATACAGCTGGGTATGTGCTACCGTTTAATCTGTATACCTGGGCTGGAAAATGGGAAGAAGCTGCTGAAATGATGAAACTAATGAATGAGAGGATGTTAAAGAAGGAATTAAGCTGCAGCTGGATCAGAGAAAAGGGCAAGATTCATCGGTTTATAGTGGGTGATAAACACCACCCACAAACTCAGGAGATCTATGATAAACTTAAGGAGTTTGATGATTTTATGGAAGGTGATGTGTTTCAGTGTAATATGTCAGAGAGAAGAGAACAGCTTCTTGATCATAGCGAGAGACTTGCCATTGCATTTGGGCTGATATCAGTGAATGGCAATGCCCGTGCACCTATAAAGGTGTTCAAGAATCTCCGGGCATGCCCAGATTGTCATGAGTTTGCAAAGCATGTGTCTTTGGTTACAGGTCGTGAAATCATCATCAGAGATTCTAGAAGGTTTCACCATTTCAAGGAGGGGAAGTGCTCTTGCAACGATTACTGGTGACTGATGATTTTTAGTGTCTTGTATCAGTATCACTTATCAGGCTGTAGATACTTTAAGTTGGGTTCTAATCCAACAAGAATGAGTCCTTAAATTGACGGTAAGAGCGTGCAAACGTGGATATATTATATGTCAAAAGTAGTTCGTGTAATACAATTCTTCGGTTTACAAAACTGGATTAACATTTTCCTGACTGCAAAGTACTCGAATCACACAGGAAGAAAGCATGTACGATATACAATACTGTTAAAGCTGCGGTAACATGACTGTTCCCGAATAACGAGGTCCTAGGTCATGACTTACTGGTTGGACCTGGAGGCTTCCCACAATCTACGTTCTATCCGCAGCTTTCTTAGCTCTGTTAGCCCTTGCTCAACTGGAAATTAGAACTAACCAATTTAGCCAATGTCTTATGGGTGCTAGAGGACCGCATTGGTTCTCTTTTGGCTAAAAGGAATTTGGAAAGTTAGATTGTACCTTCCATGGCGTCATGTGAAGATGGAGAGTGTGCACTCCTGCTGATCCAGAATCGAAGACGTTCTCTCGCAATGTCCACTTCTATGCCAAGGGAAAGGGCTCTTCTCCAGAAGTACGTGAGCCAAGCCTGCCAAAAGTTCCAAAGAATTTATAGCATTGAGATTGGAGAAAGGCCAAGATAGAGCAGACGAAAATATCTCCACAAGATCCGAGATCCATAGAAGAACAGAAGATGATACAAAGAGAACATTAAGCAGGGATCAGATGAAGGAAAAGCCCATGAGAGAAAACAAGAAAGAGGTTGTGGTTCTGTACCTCCTTGAAGAGAACATCTTCAGACTCTTCTGGACTCAGTTCTGCGAAGAACCACAGACCGAGGTCAGAATTAAGAATAATAAGGACTGTTTGCACTCTTTGTTGACGTAGTTATCAAGAGTTTGCCATTTTAACTTTGTTGATTATGATTTACTCCATATGTTGAATTTTCTAACGACAAGATGTTGACCTAGAAATTCAGTGATACAAGCCAAATAAACTTACCAAGTGCCTCCATAAACTTAGGACCACCTGGTGACTTTAACTCTGAATGAAAACGACCAGAAAAAATCATCAATTGCATATCAAAGAAGCGTAGACATGTAAGAAGCGACATAAAAAAACAGGTATACTACTATTTCAACAATCTTGGCTAAATTAAAAGCCTGGCAAAACAAGTCACCCGTTTTAGCTAATGCAATGAACAACATATATTATTGGCAAAACTTCGTCAAGAAGAGCTTCTACAGAAGCTCACCGGAATCAGATAGTCGAACAGTATTGGCCAACCTTAGCTGGGCTAATGTAATAGTGATTGCAACTTCAACCTTCAGAAGGAAGAGCATAGTCCATGAGAAAAATGAAAGAGGGTTGCATGAACCAAAACGAGAGAGAGGATGAGAATAAACCTTTAAAGAAGTTAGCTCCTTTAGACCCATTTCCACAGAGAGCATACTTTCAATATTTCCCTCTCCTGTTAGATCATTTATATCTTGAACGAGCTGGCTCCTCTTCTCGTTCTCCTCAGAATCTGGTCAGATGGTTTCATAGCCAATAGATATATATACAGTGATGAGAAGTGACAATAAAAATCGTAGAATGTTATTAAAGCAGATATCTTAGAAGAGACAGTAACATGACTGAGTGATTCCTTGCCTTTTTCCCAACTTTCTTCCTTAGCCTTCTGCCCAGCTGATAGCACAATTTCAAAAGGAAGAGGTGCTAGAGATGACCAGTATTCGTACTTGGATGTAGCGATATCCGAACATATGCCTGAAATGCAAATATGCACAGATGTCAGAAAGCAGAGATAAATGATGGAACAAAAGTTCTAGTTATGTTACTAAGCAAATATGTTTGTTATATATCCGTGTACCCCTTACCGTATCTTGCAGCTAAGCCCCAATACCGAGCTAGCCAGCACCGCTTAAGAACAACTTCCTCCTGAAAAGCATACACGGGAGTGTTACTTAAACTGAACAATGCTTATGTATAGACTGCACAGACATGAAAAATGAAAACAAACCATCTCTTTTTGGGTCAATATCATTCTATGTGTCATTGTTCGTAGAGCGTTGACTTCAGATTCTGCTCCTTGAAGCTGTGCTACTACAGCAGCAGTCTCTTGTTTTGCATTCTGAATCAAAATGAAATATAGAACATATAAGATTTCTACATTTTCATTAAATTAGCACCTCACAATAAATGTGATACACGGACAGAAAAAATAGCCTACCTCTACTTGAGACCGAAGAGCAGTAGTCTCCTTATTAGTCCCTTCTCTATTCTGCCTCGCATCTTTAAGGGCCGCCTGTCAAAGAGTGAGTGCTAGTAAATCTAAAAGCTAGAACAAACATTTTTATACTTGGAAACAAAACCATCACGTAACAGAAAATCCTGTGGGGGCTCAGACTTTGGAATACCTCTCTTTGACGCAAAGCAGCTTCTTTTCTGCAGCATTGAGACAAAGTACATTCATGTAAGCATTTTAATTCAACAGGAAAAACGAAAACTGGCGATAAATTGTATTGATATTGACTACCGGCTCAGAAGTTTAGCATCCAAGGATACACCTTCTCCCAGAGAAGTTACCTAAAGTTTGTCTCAAGGGTGAGAACAGTATTAAAAACCCAAAAATAATTACGCATACAGGAAAGTTTATCGTTGCTACCAATTACCTGTTTTTCAAGCTCTCTCACCCTGGCTTCTGCTTCCTTGCATCTCTCATCCTCAAGCCTAAGCTGTTTTATAAGCGCAAACGTATAATAACATTACTCTGGAGATAGATGGGAACCAAACGAGAGAGGACTTTTTACCTTTTCAAGAATACTCTCATTCTCCTCTTGCAGCATATCGAGCTGTGATGTATACGAACTGTCAGTTTCGATCTAGGAAATTCTCCACTATATATCAATATATATAAGACAAAAGAAAGAGAAAAAAAAAGGAATCAGCATACTTCATCACGGAGTGCGGATGCTTCATGCTGATCTTTCGAATCTTTGGCATTAAGATGCCCAATATCCCTGCAATGACAAACAATTTCCAGACATGAATACAAACTCAACTAGTTGTAAAATGAAGACAGCTTGGGGATTATTCTTCACCTATTTTCAGTCTGCTGATTCTTAGGAGTACCAACTGGTGATGGATTGGTACTTTGGTTCCTTTGAGACAGTTTGCTCGGAGGGACAGGTGGTTGTGATGCTCGAACAGAAACGGCTGGGGAGTTCCGAGATAACTGGTTTTTCACAATTCGCCAACAATTATCCGATTAGAAGACAAATTCACCATCCATATTAGTTTCCATTACTTACTACTACATTCCAAAATTTGTAATAATCAACTCTCAATCAATATCCCACATTCTAAAATTGGAAACTAGAGAATGAGCAAAATTGGTAAATTGGGTCTACAGATTCCTTTGAGAAACCGAGAATCACGGATTTGTTTTCTACTAAAGCAAAAAAAGGTCGCTCGAAATTACCGCAGGGGAGGAAGATCTAGCGATCTTGGGAGGAGGAAGAAGAGCAGAAGCAGCAGGTTTAGATTTAGAAGCAAGCGGAGCATTATTTCTCGTGAAGGAGAGAGGAGGAGGAGGAGCGCCATAGCGGAAACCTAGATCATCGGCACCGACATCGTCATCGTCTTCGTCGTCGTCGTCGGTGGTCTGAGAAGCCATGACCTTGGCAAGCCTCTGAGCTGCGGCTTTGGCGGCGACGTTCTGAGCTCGCTTGACGTTTGACATTCCAGTGACGGAAGAGGATCGAGCGTGGTGATGACGCGCCGGAGAAGAAGGAGCGACGGTGGCATTGGTGGCCCCTGACTCGCCGCTCCATTGACGGAAGTAGCTGGGGCTTTCCGTGCGTGCCCGCTCCATTCGGAAGCACGAAATGCGACGTATGCGAGAGCAGAGTCGCGAGAAGAGAGAGAGATGCAGACCTAGATCTTGTTGGTGATGGATGGTGATTATGGAGTAAGACAAAGATAACTTTGTTTTTTTCTTATCAAAGTTTTGAAGAAACAAAAAGAGAGTTGAGTAAGTCTACTTAGTTAGTACTTGGCAAAGGGTAAAACCAAAGTTAACAGTGTTGTCATTCATTGGCAAGTGGTTAAACTTAAAAATATTAAATAGAGAAATTTGCAAAAAAAAAAACCTTCTCAACTTTTCACTTTTGCAAATGTATCTTCAATCCCCGAAAAAATGAAAATCAATCATCTACTCTATAACCTATGTCGTTATTGGAGTCTAGATCATTGTACATTGTATTGATGAAGGAAATCAAAACTCTGTGTTGGCTAGAGAGTGGAGATAAAACGACAAGGATTCTGTATAAACTCATGTTGTTTCTCTTTGTTCTCAAGAATTAATAACATATAATACTAAAGAAACATTATAAAACAATTTAGAAACTCGGTCGAATAAATCGATTCGGGAAAGGTTTAAAGAGACACAGAATCGGATTTATGATCAATTTCCCCATGAAACCTTTTTAGAGTAACTATACTTTGTCGATTGTAAAATTGTAATGGATATACAACTTTAGTTGAGATGAGGTTAATATAGTTTCCCTACAATTTGTTATGTTTTCCATTTTCTTTTATTATACGTTAAAATGAAAATGCATGTTTTCCTACAACCTAAATGTTACGAAAAGCTTGAGAATTTAATTGGTGTGTGGTTGTGACTGTGTTGCAGATTGTTCAAAATCTTGATAACACAAAACTTGCATTAGAGCATTGCTTGGACTAAAATGTACATAAATCTTTGTGAGGTCTCCCATGGCTATTTCTAAATTTCAGGCCTTCCAGGAAAGGTTCGATACTTTTAGCATCCACTATTTGTGAAATTAAAGAAAAGATAAATATTATGCTTGCTGCTTGAAAGTTGGATATTTGGTCAAACTTATAGTCTTGGCTAGTGGATGCTAAAAGTATCAAACAATTCCCAAAAGGCCTGAAATTTAAAAAGGGCCAGTTTTACTGACATTGTGTTGGTACGGTGATAGGCCCATTTTCTGAAGACACAACATTAAACACTCTAAGAACACAAAGCAGCAGCATATTAATTAACTATGTCAAAAAGAAGTCACCTAGCAACAGTAACAGTAACAGCATGGAAACTGATGTATATAAATATTAAATACATTTTTCATGCGTTAACGTTACTCGCAACCCCAGAAGATACAACAATAAAAAACATCAATCAATCGGGGCATGCATACTCCTACCGAATTAGTAGATACTCTTTCGTTCTTGATCATTCGACAAATTGCACCCAAAAAATAAGCCTTAAAGGAAAAAAAAAATAATCGAAACCACCCACCAAAAAAAAAGAAGAGGGGAAAAAAAAACAATTGAAGAAGGTGAGCTGTTGAGTTGAAGAAAAAAAAGGGTGGGAAATTTTTTATTTATTGAGAATAATATGGTGTTATATAAAAATAAATAAATAAAATAGAGAAGAAGAATATATAATTAAGAAAGAGTCCTACCATAATGGAGGACCATGAGATGATCAGAGGTAGATGAGTTTGGAAGCAAAGTAAGGTTTTGTGAAAGAGAAGAATTGTCTCTGCTTCCTCTCCATATTGCATCTCTCACGTGTTGTAGTGTCAACACTGGCTCCAGTTCTTGCCCTCTGCATCTTATTTCTACCTGCTTTCCATTTTTTTTTTTACCAAAAAAGAAAACACTATTAGTCCTCTGAATATAATATGTTAATCACAATCAAAAATCAACTAAGTGGTTACTGATACACACAAAAACATTGACCAGAGCTAAGAGTTAGAAAAAAAACAAAACAAAATTTAGCACGGATTTTTTAAATTCACCAAAACATACAATTAATGTCGAAAATAAAAACAGATAACTTAATAAAGAATTTATTTTTTTGTAATTCCACCTCGAATAAAATATTTAGGCTGAATCCCAGATGGTTATGTGGTCTACCTGAAGTGTTTGAAAACAGTGTAATCGAATCTGAAAATAAAATGATTTTCTAGGTAATTATAAGTATATAACTATTTGATGGGGGGGGGGGGGGAATGGGATAAAAATGGAAAAAATTGGGGTTTAATGAGATCATTGCTTCGTAGGGGTGACGGAGAGAGAGTGATGGTAAGTGCCACGTGTCACGGTGGCTACGCAATGCCGTAATTATGTCATCTCTACTTTACTTCTAAGAGATTCCTGATTTTCTAACACAATATGCTTTTTAAAGAACGAGCAACACCAACAATGACTCCACCACTTATTTCACATATAATAAGTTAAAGAAAACTATGCAACACATATTCACATATATAATTAACTTGATAATAATTTTGAAATTTGAATGGTACCCACGATGTCCAAAATCTTAATCATTTCGTGGCCCACACTTTTTTCTACCCGTAAATGTATTTTCCAATGACTCTTCCAAATAGACTTTTATGTTATGCCAGATAATGTCTGAGTATTCAACCCATGGTAAAGAATATTTCACAAGTTAATTTCAGGTTAAACAAAATTAGAACTGAGTGTTTCGCATTAATAATCAAGTGCACACAAAGCAAATTAAACATCAGAAAAACTAGGTGCACAAAAAAAAAACATTAGAAAAACTAAGTTTATCGTTAGCTCCAAAATATGTTTTCAAACGTGCCAAACCATCCTAACACCTTCTCCTACATACGCTTATTTATCATTTTCCTCCTACTCTTATATTTATATCTTTATTCTTACTTTGGTAGATATAAAATGAAAAAGAATCTACGTTCCAAAAGGAAAAAAGTAGTTGTAGATAAATTGAATGATATAATTTTAAAGGATATTGTGAAAAATAAGTGTTTTTTTCTAAACGGAGGAAACTCAATGGGGACACTACCCCATGAAAACTTCACCATCATCTCATGCACGTCTTCTCTTTTACGTTTTGATGACTAACGTTTGCGACCCAAAGAGCATTTTAAGTCACAAATTTTATGTTTTCTTTAGTGGGAATATATATTTATAAAGTAATTTCTTTATAATGTAGTTGATGCTGTTAGATACGTTCTATTAAGTACCTAAAAATATACCAAATGGAATAGTGTCCACGGATGCTATAAATTATCCATATTCTTTGGTTAGCATTATACAATAATTAGCATATGAAAGTGGTGTTTTATCTCACATATCAACATCTTGATATTTCTATTTTATTATTAAAGGACCCACATACAAAAATAATAAATCAGTGTAAAATTGAATATAAAACAGGGACCATAAAAGTCGTAGTCGGAAATGCATATATATTAAATTGTTTTGCATGCATCGCATCACTAACTTAAAAGGATATCATGTTTATGGCTCCTTATATGCCCTTTAGTGCCATTTTGTTCCTTTTTAAAAATGCAATTTTCTTTCAGCAAATTGCAATGATTCTGTTGTTGAGGGCGACTTCATGCATTGCTTTTCCCCCACGTAAAATACATTATTTATCCATATATGCCTATATATAAGTTGCATACCAGCTTATTATGTTAAAAACATTTACTAACCTACAAAAACACAATGGCCTCTATATATTTTACAACATATGGTACCTAGATTTTGGAAGTTCTAAGCGATTTTATGAGACGTGCGTTTTATTTATTTATTTATTTTTTATATTACACGGTCAAAATTATATTATCATGGATGTAATATCTATAAATAGACACTAGTTGAAGTGTGATCTAATATTTAAAACTCATACCATCTCGTTGGGGACTAGATTGTGCTAGATATACTTTTTATACTTAATTATCAAATAAACTAGGATTGTATATATATATATATGTGTGTGTGATAATTACTAAGCGATACTAGGCCGAGAGATCTTGGACTACAGACAAAAACCGTCAAAGCGTTACAAAGCTTTTTTGTCACAATTTATAAGTAATTCTAATTTCATTGAAATGAACAGTACTAAACACTATAAAAATTGCGATTGTATGCGTGACAGATCGCCAGATCGGTAAATTTTGTAAATAATTTTTCGAAATAATGCAATTTTCCCATCAGATGAGAACGAGACATCCATGGACCAAACATCTGCCAAATTATACGGAAATCCGCCTACGAAAATAGGTGGATCACTACATCCAGCTCTTAGTTTTATGAGTAGCCGGATCAAAGTTTTCAATACCAATGCATTGTTGAAGAAAATATAGTGGAGAAGTTAATTAAACAAAGTCTTGCTGAAAAAGACCCGATGTGTGATTCGAAACAAAAACAAAACATCTAAAATTTAGATATATATATATATATATATATATAGAAGTGGATGGATGATAAGGAAATATTTAAAAAAGTGCAGCACTTAAAGAGGATATGAGTATGATTGATGGGGAAAAGGCTTTTCAAGCACCAAATTCATTAGGGATTTTGTGACGAAAGGGTCCTACACGAGACACTAACAACAATTAGCTAAACCAAGGTGAGAAATATATTGTTGGTGTTGATGAGCCACTTCTAACATAAGCATGACGGTTTCGCTAAGCCTCGGTTTATTATATGCTTCTCATATCAATTGTATATATATGTGGAAGAGAGAGAAATAAACGAGATGCTTTAGTTTGTGAAAGTATGTTTAAAAGTCATATTTCTAGGCATATCCTGCTATAACATTTTTAGAGTATTCAATGACCATCAAATGCTCTTTCATTTTGGGATGTTTAATTTTTGTATATTAGAGGTATATAGAAGAGTAGAATTGTCAACATAGTAACAACAAAAAAAACTATAGTCTACATACAAAATTCATGCGGAATCCTATATATTAAAACGTAAGCAGTATTTAAACACAAAAACAAAAACAAAAACTGTTAAGGTTCATCATGAAAACAAATCCGATGTAATTTTTGGAAGACTTGTTTCTTTTTTAATCTATGCATATGCATGGTGAATTACGATAGAGAGAAAAAAAGAAAAAAAGGAATTACGATAAAGTTTCCTATCAAATAACAAGTGGGAATTTATTTAGTTATATAATATATATATATATTCTGGTTATTTAATTATTCCAAAAAAAATGAGAAACAATTGTTGTTTTAGGCTCTTTACCAATAAAGGGCTGGACTAATTTTTAGATTACCAAAAAAAAAAAAAAAAAAAATTTTTAGATTACTTAATTACGATAAAAAAAAAAAAAAGAAGCAAATATAGTGTAATTGTCATTTGGGAATTTCGTTATTTATTTTCTGGAATGAATAACGAGTTGACAAAATCATTCATGGGGTGCAAAGGGAAATTTGAAATTTAGGGAATACTTTTAGCTTTTAAAGCCTTTTGGTTTCTTAAGTCTAAAAAGTCAAAGGAAACTTAAAAAGAGGGAGAAAGACAAAAATGGAAGAACAATGCCTCCACGAAGTCAGATTATGGCTGCCTAATCATTACATTCATATGTATTATTCACTCTTGATACCTATGCCCTACCCAAATCTATTATACACACACATTCACATCATTATATTATTTATATATGTAAATATATTTAAATACACACAAAAATAAATACATACGTATATACTATATATATATGAATGAACATAATTGCAACTTTAATTAATAATCATCTAATAAAAGAACAGCCCATGATGACCTTGTGGACGTAACCCTATTTTGGGGTTAAAAAATATTTAGTATCAACCCTTAAGAAATGTCAATTAATAGTCTTTAGATCTATATCCATATCCAAACTGATATATATATATATATATATGGCCGTAAGCTGTCCTTTTGCATTTCTTTATATCCGCACTAATATGCTATTTAATGAACAGCTTGTCAATGAAAACTTAATTATTTGATGAAGATATGACATATCACATATCCAATGTGTATTAGAGTACAAAGATATGCATACGGCATACCCACATATAATTAAAAATATATTGGTTGCTTCGTCTCATTTGTCATACTTCATGGCATGGCTTAACGCAACAAGACAGAAAAAACTTAGTGATTTGAGTAAATTTTAAACAATTAGTTGACCTAAATATTATAGTTTAATTTATCTGCGTGCCAGATTAATTAAGTTTAATAGATCTCTAAGCTTCTAAGGAATGTTTCAGGAAAACATGCTTACAACAACCAGACGTATTTTTATATTCCAAACAATCGAAGATCATCTCAACTAAATTTGTCTTCTTCTCGTTTTTAGGAATTTTTTTTTTTTTTGACAACGAAAGAATTTTGTTTTTATTTTATGTAAATGAGTATATAAATTGGTATGCATTTCTAAGTATTTTTCTATGCATTATTTTTTATATATATATATATATATATATATATACACATATAAATGCATGGACATATAAATGCATGGATCAAAGCAAGTTGGCAAATTCTTCAAAAAATAAAATATAAATACACATATAAGGTTAGATTTTAAATATGTATATTTAAAGGTCTCATGCAATTTCGAACGACGTCCAAAAGATTCATCTGTGTGTGGCTTTCAAATATGTTTGAAATATAGAAGGAAAGAAAAAAAAAAAGAAAGGGCTCACGTATTAAAAGCAATGTTTCATCGTTTACGAATTATCAAAAGCACACCATTAATGACGTTCCATGCACATTATAATTACTCAAATACTGAATGATCCCTTAGCATAGAAAAGAAGTCTCGAATTTTTTCGCAATTATTTGTTGGCAATAAAAATGTAATTATTAACTCAGGGATCATAAAAGTATTATGGGTTAGCGAGCGCATAAATGCACAGATATCAATGATTAAAATTTGCACGAGAAGCATCGTACGTAATTTGAGGGATTGAATTATATTTATTTCATCAAAAAATAAATGGAAAGGACACTATTTGTTTCATGAATTCGACTCGTAAGATTTTAAATAAGTCAGCATGCATATGATAGGAAGTTACTTTATTGTATCCATCATTTGAGATAATAACTAGCTCTAGAAGAAGCGTGCGATATAGCTATAGTAACAGTTGAACGTGTAATATATATGTGTATATATATATCATGTTCATGTACGTATATGTAACATGCGTACATACGATTGGTTTCCATGAACTGAGTTTTATTAACGATGTGGTATGACGTCATGATCAGTATCTCTCCAAACTAGCTGATCTGTTTGTTTTGGTTATGCGAGTCTTAGTAGTTCGTAGGAAGTGTATTGATCGAGGAATTTGGAGTGATTTGTATTAAAATGATAAATCTTATGTTATTGAAACATGAATTTTAAAAAAAATTTTAAAATTATGTGTTATTCGATTAGTGATTTGAAAATGTACAATCAAATCCAAATCAAATCCATTATTATTGTAAATATTTTAAGTAGTGGATTTGAACTGATTTGAATGATTTTATATGAGATTTTATGTCATTTTTTAGTTTAAAATATAAAGATCTAAATCTTATAGTTTTAGGTGAGATTTCAGAGAATTTTAATAACTAATTTTCTAATTCACCAAAATCACCAAAATCATTTCAAAACTTTAAAACTTAAATCCCTCAAAATTCCGCGTTCAATACATCCCCTTAATTTTTGGTGGGGTTAAACTTATAAACTTTAAATAGAAATTATTTTGGTTTTACAATCTCTTAAACTAGATAATCATAACTATTTATATAGGTTAAAAAAAAAACTATTTATATAGGTCATATGTTTTCAGATATATCCGAAAAAACAGATAAATTCATTACTTTTATGAAAAGTTTTGTTGTTTTGACGATTTTATCACAAGAATATCTTACAATTTTAAGAAAAAAATTGTTTCGAATCTTCACAATTGGCTCTAGAAAATAACTTAGATACAGAAATATGATAAAAATAAAGTTTATTTCCAATTTTTTACCAGTAATACGTTTAATTAGTACTTGTTGGATGTTTTCGTTTCTAATTTCCAAAAAAAAAAAAAACGATTGATAAAAGATACTAATATGTTGTTTTAAAATGTACTCATAACATTTTAAAACGTAAACACACATATTCTCATTTAAAGGAATCGATTTCTAAAATCAATCTTTGCGTATATATAGGTCAGTTGGTAGGTGGACTGCTATATATATAATGTATAAAATACCAAAAATTAAAGGGTGCACTCATCTCTGATGAGAAGTGGATCACATTAGACACTAATTATAATGGCTCGACCGTTAATCAATTACCCCTAAACTATAAAAAATGAGCAAATAAGACAAACTCAAAAAAGGTTGAAAATCAATTTATGGATAATAAGCATATAAAAACAAAGAAAGAACAAAACGGCTTATACCTAGCAACGACATCTACTTGTGACCTAATTAACATGGAGACACTTTTGTGGCAATTTAGTTCCGATGTAGTTGTCATGTTCCTCAGTACACCAACCCCCATGAATGTACCCTCTCCACGTTTTCTTCTATCTTTTTACTATTATGTTTCTGTTTTTATCGTACTATTCTAATCATCTTTTATGCTTTAAAAAGTAATTATGTAACGTTTTAGATTTTTATCTTTTGTTTGGAAAAAAACTAAGGAGATTGTAGTTACGGCAAGCAACGTGTACATGGAATCTAGAACAATAAAGTTAAAGAAAGGGAAATTAAAAGAGATGGGATGAGATTAAATAAAAAACCTGGGATTCGTGCTCCAATCGCAACTTATTCACCAAATATTTCATCAACAGTCGAACAGTCATCTTCCCGTCCCTACCAAATCCAAGAACACCAAAATTAATTAGCCATATACTTTTGATAAGATTAATGTCTTTTTATCTCAGTTCTTATTAATTAGCTATAGCTCGTTGAAGAAATAATAATGAGAATGGTAGAATCTTAATCAACGACGAGTACTTACTTGATTCTCAAGTAGCTCTTGGGTATCTGTGGCAAGAATGGTTCTATCGTCCTAAAACGTTCACCAAAGACAAAACAAAGAACTTAAATGTTGTCAAAATTTGGTAATATAAGATCTTTAAACACCTTAATTATTAGGATTTAAAACAAGTATATATAGGAATCTTAAAAATCCGATTCTTATTAAACACTTCTTTTTCGTAATCAAGAAATTATGGACCTTACATAACATAGTCTCTAGGAAGTTAAAATTTAGCACTTACTGGTTTTGAGAAGCTTGAAGGAGGAACCAAATGCCGGAATGGGGTCGTCTGGGAGGATCAATGACTCGAAAACTCGAGCTTGGACCAGCCACCACATCCGGATTATTATTATTCCGTATTAACTGCTGCTGAAAATTTGAGCCACCAAAGTACGGTCCCATCAATGGCATCATCAAAGATGCAGATGATGATGATGATGATGATTGCATTAGGTTTTGTGGGATAAAAGGCGTTCTAAACGCAGCGGCAGCAGCAGCAGCCCAAGAACCAATCATCTGATCCTGATCAGGCCTGGTAGGGAACATCAATGGATTAACCATCATCCCTCCTGGTTGATGCTGATGATGAAAGAGTGATGACAATGGAAGACCAGCTTCTTCTTCTCTATTTGAACCGCCAGAGAAAAGGTTAAGCTCTAGAAAAGAGTCTCTCCTAGCCGTTGGATCGGTTTGATGTTGTTGCCGATGGTCATCGAGATCCGGTTTAACTTCCTCCTCGTGGCCTACGCTTAACCGGAGCCACCCTTCTTGTCTCATATTCTCGTGATCTTCGGCTTCATTGCTCTTATTATTATTGCTATTATTGTTGTTATCGTCGTCGTCCTTGGAGCTTAACCTAGAAGTAGTACTCCTCGGCTCTTCTTGATCGGCCATGAAACTACAATCTCTCCTACAAACTTGGTGATGGTTATCTTTTACTTGATGATCAGATCCTAAGCGAATGTCTTCGTTGTTGTTGTCGTCCTCAGAGACGGCAGAGAAATGATGAGCTTTTTGTAATAACCTCATAAAAGCAAAACTATTAGAAAACCCACATGGAAGAAGAATCGTTGAGGAGGAGGAGGAGGAGGAGGAAGAGGATTCATCAGCAGGAAACATGGCAGAATCCGGTGACCAGGAAAGCCAAAGAAATCCGGAGTGGAGAGAGACGAAACGTTATTGATGATCTCAACATGAGGGGAGACGGAGGAGAGAAGAATAATTAGGGTTCTTAGAAGGGAACCAGAGATCGAGAACTCGAGGAATGGTCGGAGACCGGAGAAGCCATGGAGCTAGCTAGAGAGAGAAGGTGAGAGAGGGAGAGTATATGTGTCTCAATGATAGGAGAGGACTAGATGAGGGAGAGAATATATTTTGCAAATCTCCATTTCTATCGATTCTATTTGTTTGGAATCTTGTGGAAATGAAATTGTTGCAGAGAAAAAGAGAGAGAATAAAACCAAAAGACAGAGAGAGAGAGACAGAGAGAGAGAGAAAGGTCAATCTTGCAATTATACAGAGTAATGGGCACTAGTTATGCGGTCAATCTCTGTACATATGTTTTTATAAACACTAACGTATTATCTTTTTTTTTGTCACCACATACATTAGCTTCAAAAAAAATTGGAAGATAATTATCGAAATCCATTAAAAAATCGTAAATATTTTTGCTATTAAAAACGTAAACAATAACGCGTCATTACTAAAACTGTAATTAAATGGTCAATATTTCCTATCCATATCTTATATTATATATTAATTTTTCCATAAAATCCTACTAAAATTTCCTAAAGTTAATATTTCTAAAATCTGACATAACAGGTAAAACTACTCTGTAGTTAATATTTCTAAAGTTTTTAATAAATTAAATTTCTTTTTAAATTAAAGAAATAATACGGAAAATTTTATATATTTTTTCTAAGCACACATTAAAATCTAAAAAGCTACTTCTTTGATTGGTTGTCCAAGTTTATAGAAATAACATCCAATTTTTTTTATTCTACAAAAACAGACTAAACAATCAGCTTTAATAGAAAAGCTATTTTGGAATAAACCAATTTCATCTAAAAATTGAAAGAAAGAAAAAAACGGGTTATTTATGAGGGAATTACATTATCGAAAGATTCGAAACCAACTTTACACATGTAATTTCAAAAACCTACTGACAATTTATCATTCAGATATGCTAAAGCTTTTTGAAAAAAAAAATATATATGCTAACGCTTATAGTCATTTTTAGCCGTGAGTCACCTAAGATTCTAGTCAGTTTTAGCCGCGAATCACCTGGCATAAATGTATAATCGAACTATGTATATAAAGATAAGTGTCGCCAAACACACCATCAATTCGAGGACCTGGGAGACCAACCAGCTTGTTGCGTTCCCATTGAGTTCCTTGTGAATTGAAATTGATAAGTGCTCCAAATTGCTTAGAATTATCCCAAGAACATGATATTATTGAATGCACTAGCTAGTGTTTCATATGGTATTTCACCTTTCTTTTGTCACAAAGACCTACAAACATATACCAAAATAATTGTTATACTTCTTAGCAAAAAAAAGAAAAGATAATTGAATCTAGCTGCATGGAGGACTCAATCCACAATAATATAATAATATCAAATAAAACAAACATTTTACCTGCGTCATCAACCCAACAAAAGTTTTGAGATATTTCGCACACCTATTCAACGTAACTAAGATATTAATAATATAAGAGAAGAACTATAGCAGTATATTCCTGAATGTATCTTATCATTACAACTAATATCCTTTTATCTAACATATATCATGCGAGACACAAAATACAACTTATATCACGTATATACAACATATTACATATGAACACTCATGCATACATACGCGACACCATTTTTTTAAAAAGGAAAAAAAAAAAAATATATATATATATATATATAAATATATACTTATATTTTATAACCACGAATTTCTTACGCGACACCATTTTATAACCACAAATTTCTTATTATTGGCTGTCAAACAAAAACAAAATATAAATATATACATTTATATGTGTATTTATATCTTACTAGTATTTGAAACTTTGTCTTATTTGACGTATGATGGTTCAGCTTCAGCATATATATGCAAGCCGTCCATCTTTCTCGATGTCGCATGATTTACATTTTTTTTTGGAGAACTTTATTCCCACTAATTCATTAGTTCTATCTTCGTTTCTGGAAATCATATAAATCAGAAAAAAACAAAAATTCTAATAGAAATTACAATATATCTTGTTATATTTTTACCAAAACAATATCATATTTTATTTTTAAATAATTCCATATTTATAATTTTATTAAAAATTAAAAAGAAAAACTAATACAAAATTTATAAAATTACAGCTTGTACATTGACAATCAAAATCACATGAACTTCAATTTATAGCTAAAGACAAACCAATACTACTATTTACCTTACGAATAGAAAGGTGGCATGCACAAAACAACCAATATTTTAATAAGGAAAATATTCAATAAGTTGACCTAGTCAAATTATAATAAGCATATTACGTATTTTTTTGCTTATTTGTATTGTCTTTAATTACTTATTACTCTTTAATTAGATAAAGAAGTTGCCCTTTCTAAATATGTATTTGGTATTTCTGGGGTTAAATAAATTAAAGCTGGGATTTTCAGTAAAGCCAGAAAACGAGACGAGTGGAGTGCGAGGCATGATGACATTATACCTGTCAAATTACAATTATTTAGATATGAAGTGTTTTAATAATCCCAAGAATAATAGTTAATTATTCCTAAATGAAAACTACGAATATTTAAATCACTGATTTATAATACAAAAATGACGATGAGAGGAGTTTGGCATGCACCGAAAATGATGATGTTTTGGGTTAAAAGCTCATTTCCCGAGATCATACAGCAACTCATACCGACTTGTGATGCTTTGAGAGACATTGTTTCTCATCGAAATGTACTTCTACTAACAACCATGTGCTCCCCAACAACAATCTTTTTCTCGTACGTTTTTCTATTATAATAGACAGATTAGTTGATCCCAATCTACTCGAATTAACCTTGTTGATAGTGCAATATTTTTGAACTAACAAAATGCTGTGTTTGAGACACTTTCTAAGCAAAAAAGTCTCTAATCTATCGAAGTTAAGAAAAAGTAAGTGAAGATTTCAGGTCATCCTGAAGATCTCAAGTAGAAGACATCTCATCATTTGGTCTCTGGGGCTTTACGGCTACAGTATAAAATATCAATTGGAGCCGTCCGTAAGAGGTGGAGATGTTGAGGGACTTAAAGAGCAAGGCGCAATGTCACATGGCCTTGTTGGTGTTATATCTCAAATGTCTTATAACGGTCGATTATGTTGGACCGTTAGTTGTCGAATATCTAGAGCTATTGCTAATAGTAATTTACTATATATGGCTAATCAATCTAGACGTGAAATCGATATTAGAAAGCCTCATATGAGTATCGAGATCTCTTTGCCTGATTCTCCTATGATAATGATGATTAACTCAATTAGAGGTTTCTATGCCATGGGTTTTAGGGACATATAGACGACTTAAACACTTTTGTTTGGTCCACTGTGGTTTTTATCCCAATCACATTGGCCTTGATTGAGAAGCATTATAAGCCTAGTCCATTATCCTACCTAAGTTTTGATCAAGACATCACTCAAGCTAGAACAAAATGCTCACAAATCATACTCTAAACAAGTCTTCGTCATATCATAGCGAGCTCTTACAAGTCAAAGCATGGAGAAAGTGCAAAACCCAATAACAAAAATATATAGAAGAAATTAAACATTCATAAATCCATTAAAATCAAAAGGGTTCATAACAAAATATCAACTCTAAATCAGAAGAATACATTAACTACTCACAAATCATAGGAAAAACAACATTATAATGCCTAAAATCCGTCTAAAATTCTTCATCCGTCGGAAATTATAGTACAAAAAAAAAAACCATAAAGATAGAAAAGAGAAAACAAAGCCAAGAGGGAAATCTAATAGAGGTGCTCTTCATCCGTCAGATGAACAAACACTCTCTCCGCTCCTTCTAACTTTGAAATCTCTTTAAATTTTGTTAGAAAGTGTTTCTAGACGCACCTCTCTGTGAGTTATTAGCGTTCTCTCTTTTATAGATCTTAATAAAGATCTAATGTTCAAAAAAAAAAAAAAAAATCTCCCAACTAGAAAGTTTGGTTAAAATTGTGATTTTTGCGATTCTAGGCTGCGTGAGTTGGCTTCGCCGAGTTGATTATCCGGCGTGAATTAAGACTGAAGAGTTAGGTTATTTTATTTAAGATAATGAAAATTGTAGGTTCATTTAAAAAAAATAAAAAATAGAAAGCAAATGTAAACACAAACACAAACAATTGAAGCCCACATCACATTCAGATGGGTAATATATATGATCGATCATAAAGACTACTTAATAGACTTTTCCTTCTCAATAAGTTTTGAATATGTTCGTTGTTGCCAGTATGCACATATGCCAGCATGCTATTTACCAGAAGTCCTGTTACAGTGATATCCAACCATAACTCTTAGTAAGAAACTTTTTTACTTGAGACACTCTTAGATGTCAACATTAGTGCATGGTCAATAAAAAAAGTGTATTACATCAAGAGGACATACATACATGCATTGAGAGGGAGAGTCAGCTTTTGGTGGAAAAGAGGAAGTGAAAAGGTTCAGAGGCGTGGCCTCTAGTGACATTGCATGGGGCATGAAATGACTTAGCCTTTGAATTAAACCACAAAAAAAGTTGTATCCCTTTTGTCTTTGAAAACAAAAGTTTAAAAAATAATATATCCAAGTCTTGTTACTATAAAGGAACGATACACCAAAAATAGTATTATGTACAATTGTTTCAGCTTGGGTTATAGTACATAAACAATACCTCTTTGATTTGTTTTTGTCAACGTGACTATGCAATTTTAAGTTGCTTCTTACATATATTAGACTGGAGTTAACTTTGTAATATAGTAGAAACTAGAAAGAATGTAATTAGCTAATTCGGCAGACTTTATATATATATATATATATATTCAAATAGACGTTTGAGCTTAGGAACTAATATATACACAAAAATACGTAATCTATATTACAAGAAATAATATTCATGGGGACAACTAAGGGTAAAGACAAAATCTCAGACACAACTTAAGCAAATATTGATTTAGATGGTGTGGACTTGGTCCTTCTTGTTTATTTCCAAGATAATTACTGAAAAAAGAAATGAGAAAAAGAGCTGGGTACCAATTGCTTGTACAACTTGATGCTAAAGTTGATGAAAATTTTAAATTTGTATCCAAATGAAGTTTGTTTTGCTAAATTCAATACATGAGTTTGGAAGTTCACCTCTAACTTTCTGGAAAGAATGCCTCATAAACTTTGAAATGAAATGATTTGTTTGGCGATTTCTTGTCAAGTATCTTCACACGCATAAGAGACTATCTATCCTTCCATAAGAAACCAAAAATGTTACACTTTTTGAATAGGTTGTAAATTAGTGTATATATATATATATAATTGTTAACAAAGTAGTTCTGGACCTTTGATCTAGAATCTTCTTCAATTCGAAGCTCACCGTTAACAATATACATTTAAGCCGTATATCATCTCTCTGCAAGTGGAGACTTAGACTCGGAGAAATGACTCAACCTTCCAAAAAGAGTCTAATTACAAGCACTTGGTAATTTGTAGCCCATATATGAAAACGATATAGATCCGTACACGTAACAATTTCGCTTGATCACTACAATTTTAATGCGAATTTTGTTGTTTATGTATAAATATGGACATGCATATTGAAAGAAATTAAGGTGCCTTTAGGCAGGCTTATTGGGACAAGTAAATTCTGCGGCATATAGTGAAGTGAGTGGGAGAGTTATCATTCCAATGTTGTAAAAGAAACATAACTTTCTCTCTCTTTCTGCATTGCATGTCCCCTTTATTTACAACCACCTCTTTCTCTTCACGTCTTAACGAATATTCTCCTTTACAAATTAAATACATAGATACACCGATACATGTGCATATATAGAATATTATCAACTCTCTCTCGTTCAATGGTCAAATCAAATTTCTGCATCAATATACTTCTCTTTCTCATGATTCCAAGTATTTTCATGTTTTTGAGTTGCGGCCCACGCGGGATTCTCATCTCTTTTTCTTTTTTTTATCTATTCA
Source organism: Kernera saxatilis (assembly GCA_900406395.1). Taxonomy (NCBI): domain Eukaryota; kingdom Viridiplantae; phylum Streptophyta; class Magnoliopsida; order Brassicales; family Brassicaceae; genus Kernera; species Kernera saxatilis. Next base: position 79,881 of record OVAY01000093.1, read on the forward strand.
TAAGCTCCACTAAACTAAGTATTCAAATTCTGACATAGATTAAAGCTAATTGCATTATTTGTCTTTTTTTTCTTTTTGTGTCAAACTATTGCACTGTTTGTCTATTTCTGGTTTTATCTTATTATATATGCTGATCCTCACATACATGTATATATACGTATATACCATTACGAATAATGACTATATATCTGCCTAAATAAGTTGAGAATCAAATCAAAGCAAGATAATTACAAAATGCAAATAAATAATGTGGTTAAGTCATGGGAATTGGTTAAACAATCACAAAAACTACTAATAAAAACTAAAGATTGCGTTCACAAGATGAGATTTAGCAATAGCAACGTTGATATCCCGCCATTCTAATTTTCACCGATTTGACTCTCATCATGATTATAATACAACAGTGAAAGAAAAACTCTGAAAAAATTGCTGTTTGATTGTTGATGGCTCACATATGTGAGAGTATCTATATCAAGGATATCTCATAGAGTTTCTCACTAATAAAAAAATAATAAATAATATAAAAGTATGAGAGAAAACTAGAAACGGTTATAGATTTAGAACTTTTGAGAAACCATAGAAAAACTCATTTAATAGTTATCTTTTTATAATTTATTGAGTTTGTTTTATATAATTTAAAATTTAAATAATTAATTAAATTTAATTAAAAATATTAAAATAATATATTTAAGAAATTGAGAGAGTTTCTTTCCGATAAAGATGCTCTAAGCTTTTTATTTAATTGAAACAAATGCTTTACTTTTTCTCTTAACTGTTTTGTCTTTCGTACATTTAATATCATTTTTTACTTACGAATAGTGTATATATATATGAATATAACCGGAGAGAATATTTGGAAGACATAAAAGGACAAGAAACAAACTAAAACACAAAACCATAAGCTAAAATTATATAATTCGTCGGTTGCTGTTTCGCATTGAGCCTATCACCGTGAATGTCCATCCAGAATTGCAATCATGACCATCTGCCACTTCCATCCTATTTTCTAAATGTGCTACATTTCTTGCTTTTCGTGTTCACATTATTTTATTTGCTACTCCAAGAAAATGTTAAAAGATTTTTTAAAAATTTACAATCTATAAATATATGTAAGCCTTCGTGGTGGTAAATGGTTTTTGGCTGAAACAAAGTGCGTAATTGGTTGGGTTGTAGTTGTAGAATTTTTGCTGCAGATTTTTTGCTGTAAGTGTGTTGGCTGTAACTGTATATATTTTTACTGCTGTATGATTTATGCTGTATGTGTATTGGTTATAGCTGTATGTTTTTTTGTTGTAACTGTAGGTTTTTTGTTTAAAGTATTTTAAAATAAAAATATGATTGTAGTATAAAATTGTATTTTATTTTTAAATAAAAATATATAATTTTTATTAGTAAACAAAAATATAGTATGCATAAACTTTATATTATTTTGAAGGCAATAAATAATAAATAAATCTTATATTATTTTTAACGCTATAAACAAAAATATAGTATGCATAAACTTTGTATTATTTTTAACGCAATAAATAATAAATTTTAAAATCATTGAATAATTATTTAATAACATCATGAAAAATTAAATAAAATTAATAACTATCTTAAATAAGAAAAACAAAAAAAAACATAGCTTATAATCTCTTAAAAAAATAAATTATAATCAATTAAAATTTACATACGAGTATTTCATAAATTCATTATAATCTCATAATAAATAAATCTTTTTTTTCTTTCAATAACATTCAATTTTCGAAATTATTTAATATTAGTATAATTTATTTTTGTTTATAATTTTTACAGCTAAAAAATAGGTCTTTATGTTTTCACATCCTACATCAAAGAAAAAAAAAATATTTTTTTTTGCTGTAACTTTAGAAAATAAAATTACAACATGATTGGTAAAAAGGCTTTAGATTGTAAGTTAAAGAAAAAAAAATCTAAAGCTTGATTGGTAAAATTTAGTGTTTTAGAAAAAATAAAAGCTGTAAAAAAAAATTAAAACCCAACCAATCATGCACAAAGGCTCGCTTTTCCCGCTGATATAGGCCTCGTACCCCAAAATTAAACCCATAATAACACATTAGAAGAGGCTAAAATAAGCTAGGTGGTAAATTTTGGGTGAAACCAGAAAGTGTAAATTCCAATATCAAGCTATGAAATGAAAATCAATGTTAATACCAATAGGCTTATCAGCCATAAGTCAACCTTAACCGATAATAAAATGAAAACCACTTCGAAGTGGTAAGCGGATTGGATTTGCCCAATTATAACTTATAAGCAATACGAGAAACTAAAATGAGGTTTATATGTTAAAATGGTCCAACTGAATTGAGGCCATCACGTAATGCTATCCTGTTTGGATAAACAAAAACAATTCAATTCGACGCAGATAACATGAATCTCATGTGTACCGTGGCACCTGTTTAATATAATAACGAATTAGTTATTGATACTAATGAATATATCTGCATGCAAGAACCAACAACTAATTGCAAAACTGTATATGAAAAGTTGAAAACGTAAAGATTATTGAATATTTAACTAACGAAATTATCTAAATCATTCTCATTTGGTTAGTCGAAATAGTATCATGCTTTAGGTGTATTAGAAAACTATGTGAATAAGATATTCGATGACTACACTTATCCTAGAGAAATTAATCAGGTGTTAAAAGCGGATCACTGCATGTAATAAAAAAAAAATTATAACGAATCTCTCTTCCAAATATCAGTTTTGGGAAAAAAAAAATACAAATTTATTGCCAAAATCCAAAGTCGGACGGCCCATATCCTCAAAAAGAAAAAAAATGTCCATGAAATAGCCTAAAAACGGCACCCAGTTCAGATCATTGAGATTCAGACGCTTCGTTGTCCATCATAACCAAAGCATATCCGCATCTTTCGCACGTGCGAGCGATCGTAGCGCGTATAGATTCCAATAAGACAGAAGCGCAGGATTTTCGTCTTCATTTCCGCAAACCGTAGAAAGTTCAGGTACTTCTCTCGATTTTTTAGGAAATTTAAATTGCAAAATTCTGATGGCGCTCATTTTCAGATTTACGGTTATGAATCTGAAATTTGGTGGTTGAGATTCCATTTTTCAATTTTGCGTCTCGTATTTACTATTTAGTGGAATTAGGGCTTCGGATTGAGAAAATAATTGGTGTTCATGCTATGGTCTGGTTCTGTGAGTTCTTCCGACATCGGAAAAGTTAATTTCAAATCTTAGATCTGAGAGCTGTGTGATAAATTTGCATAAGCTGACCTGTTTTAGATTTATCTGCTCTCTTTAGGATATCATTGTTTATCACATCTTTCTGGAAGATTTGGTCGCTATCATGAAGTTCCTGGAGTACACTAACCTGGACAGGTTAACTTTTTTTTTTTTTTTTTTTTTTTTTTTNTTTTTTTTTTGTCAAATTGAGTTATTGCTTTTTTTTTTTTTGTGAATTATGAGAGTCATTTCTTCCTGTTTTTGGTTCTGAATTTTGATTCCAGGCTGAATGTTTTTATGGGGCATCTAAATCTCGGGGAGCGAACTATCAAAGGTTGCCTGGAAGCCTATTCTTGTAAGCACATGTTTGTTTTCTCGGTCAATTATCTTCTGTGCTACAAGGAAAATACGCTAAGCTTCTTCTTTTTTTTTTTGTTTTTTCTCCGACAGGCAAACATGCGGGAACTGATAAAAGGTTGTCTCTTAGTTTGGAGAATGAGGTAATTTGATAGTATGAAGCAATGCGTGTACATCTGAAATTCTTTTGCTATTAACTTTTGCATCTAATTATGGCAATGAAGCATGTGTTTTGGGTTTAATCATTGAATGTGTACAGCTGTTGCTTGTTGACCTAGTTTTTTTTTTTTAATTGGTCCTGTCCCTTGAACTCAGATGCTTGATTATCTTGGGAAATCTTCTGACACTGATTCTTCTTCACCTGTTGATCTTCTGTTAAGCAGGTCAAGGTAAGAAACCAAAGTTACAGAGTTTTTTTTTTAGTAATATATATATATATACCCCTCTGACATCTATGTTCTGGTGCTTATTCCAGTCGAAAGGCTTTGATCTACTTGGTTCTTACACTCTATCAGATGTATCCGGACTACGATTTCAGGTAATTATGTGTTTGTAAACCTGAAAGGAAAAATATATGTTTTTTGAGGGAGGGGGATTATGGGTAATGTCATTGTCAGCTTCTTGGGCGATATGGCAACCCGCTATATAATCCCCCTTTAAATCTGTATGGGAGTGTTGTCAGAAGGTTTGACAAACGGTTCATTGAACTGTTGCTTGCTGGGAGTTCAATTCTCTCCATTTCCCAAAATCTAATTAAACTGAGTTGTGTCAAGTTCGATGAAGTGTCTGATTGAACATGATAAAATACAGCTATGTATATAATAACTGTCACTACTGCATTGTTTTTTCTATTTTTCTCGTTTCCAGCGCTGTCAAAGCTCATCAGTTTTTCTCGGAGGAAAGCTGGGACACTTTTACGCAGATTTTTAACAACTACATGTTTGAAGCTTCTAAGGTATTCTAAGTGTTCAACTATTTTCTGTTAGATGGAAATTATTAAATGGCTTGTCTTTGCGAGGGAGAATCACTTTACCCTTCTTCAGTAATATAACTCGACATTCCATTAAGTTTCTTCAGAGGATGATAATGTAATGGATCATGATTTTATGCACATAAACTTATACCGTTTGTATTCTCCTATCTGCTCTATAGGAATGGACTGAGAGGAATGAGGATGGTTCCCTACTCGGGGTAATCTACAAGGCCCTTGATGAGGTAAGTGCCCTGTAATAAGGAACATCAGAAGCTGGGCAAGAGTAATGTAAAGAACTAAATCATATAAATGTGATACAGGTCGTAAAACTAGCTGAATGTGAGATATATGTGTACAACCCAAATCCTAATGCTGATCCTTTCCTTGAGGAAGGAGCAATGTGAGTTACAACAACTTTCTTTTTTCTATTCGGAGATTCTAGCCTGATTGTCAACTAAAAGGCGGCTTCCTTTTCCTTTTTTCTTTCGAGTCAAATCCAGATGGTCTTTCTGTTTCTTATTTTACAACCGAAAACTGAAGCGTGTTGCAGGTTTTCGATTCTGCTGCATAAGGTTAGATGATTACCAAGTTGTCTTTTCTTTTTCATTGTCTTCTTCTTTAAAAGTCTTTCCAACTCTAAAAATGTCTGTTGCAGTAACCTGGCAAATGATGCATTTCTCGCTGACACTCCTCCATATGGAGAAGATGAAGAGATCTTTGACGACATGGACATGTGATCCCTGTATCTTTATGCTGAGCTGCACAGTCTGTAGAAAATCTGTATATCATCGATGTTAGATGTTATGCTCTCTAGTCTCTAGGCTTGTGAATCCAAGTCCAAGGTTAAGCTCTTCGCTTTCCTTTATCTGTGTAGTTAACCTAACTATACTCTTTACCCTGTCATGTGCAATAAGCTTATCAGACTTTGTTGTAATCTAATGTCCCTAAATGAAGAGACAAATGTTGAGATTTGTGTTTATGGTCTTGTCTCCTTCCATTCACCAGTGGTCACCACAAGAGCAAACTCCTGCATGAAAATGATGGAACCGGTTCATATCTCGGATAACAAGATCTCGCTGCACAATACTTGATATCACTTTCATAGCACTGTGGCAATCCGAGCATATCCGTAGATTCTTGATGATCAATATGCGATTCCTTGATGAGGGCATTCGAACAAGCCCAAACGCCAAAGCCAACCTCTCGCTGTGAACCCACAATCTCTTATCCTTCTCTTCATCGTCCATATCGAGCAGGATTGCATTCCGATCAGGAACATAACCGGCTCGCTTTGCTTTCATGTTAAGCCATTCCAGCATTCCATTTATGAGCTTCATATCCGGATGATGTGATAACCTTCCCACACTGAAGTAATACACATCTCCTTGATGTTCTACCCAGCTTAAACCAGGTTCCTTCTTCACACCTTTTTCTTTCATGCTTCTCCGAATGGATGAGACGTTTGCCCATTGTTTTGCACCTGCGTACATGTTTGATAGTAGAACATACGTCGCTTCGTCCTTTGGATTGATCTTTAGTATTTCCTCTGCCGATCTCCTTGCAAACTGTACATTGTTCTGAACAATCGAGGCACTAAGCATTGCCCGCCAGATCATAACGCTACGCTCATATGGAATCCGTTCAATCAACTCCATTGCCTTCTCAAGCCGCCCTGATCTTCCCAAAAGCCTGACCATACACGTATAATGTTCTAAACATGGTTCAATACCATAATCTTGAATCATCGACTCAAAACAATCTTGACCTTCATCTATTAACCCTGCATTGCTGCATCCGGAAAGAACACCAAGAAATGTTAACCCATTTGGCTTGCAATCGCTATCCTTCATAATATCAAAGATTCTCAATGCCTCTCTACTCAGTCCATGTGTGGAATAGCCTGAGATCAATGCATTCCATGAAGGTAAGTCTTTCGTTTCCATCTTGTTGAACACAGATTGTGCATCTTTGATATCACCACATTTTGCATACATATCTATCAGTGAGTTGCTCACTGCAACTTTCTCGGCATTACTGGTTTTTATCGCCAGCCCGTGAACTTGGACACCGAGCTCCATGCTCGCCAAAGAAGCACAAGCTCCAATAGCACTGGAGCAAGTTACTTCAGTTACTGACACCTGATTTCTGAGCGCTTCACGAAACATGTTTAACGCTTCTTCTCCCTCGCCTAGATTCTCGTACCCGACAATGATTGTGTTCCAACTTACCTCATTTTTACTTGATAACTCAGCAAATAACTTCAGAGCGTTATCCATTTTCTCAGATTTGGCGTATACATCAATAAGAGCATTTGAAACATAGACATCCAAATCGAAGCCAGCTTTAACCACAAGACCATGAATTTGCTTGCCTAAGCCATAACACTTTCGGATGGCACAAGCATTCAAAATACTGGTAAAAGTAAACTCGTTAGGGACAACGAAAGCTTGTCTCATTCGAATAAACAGATCAACCGCCTCGTTGCAAAAACCGTTTTGACCAAAACGAGCAATCATAAAACTCCAAGGTATCACATCATTCTTTAGCACCTCATTGAATACTTTGAGAGCATCAGACATGTCACCAAGTTGTGTGTACAACTGAAGCAAACCAACACCCACATGAGGATCCAACTCGTAACATGTTTTTAGGATTCGTGCATGAACACCCTTGGCGAAATCAAATGCGCCTAGCCCAATGCTAGCCTTAAGCGCCGTAGCAAAGGTGTAGTTGTTGGGCATGAATCCAGCCATCCCCATACGAGATAGCAGTTCGAGAGAATCCTCGAAATGCCCATTCTCCACATAGCAAGATACAATTCCAGTCCAGGCAACTATGTCCTTGCACAAAATCCCCTCAAAGACACTTGTTGCACTATCAATAAAACCACAGACGGAGTAAGCATTGATAAGCGCAGCTCCGACAAAAGCATTGGAATTATAACCGAGCTTAATTATAGGAGCATGCAACCACCAACTAATGTCAGCTTTGTCCACACTGACGAACCACTTCAAGAAGGAAGTGAACACATGTGGATTAAGCTCATGACCCTCTCGATTCAACCTAGTATACAGACCAACGGGATCTTGACACGCATACCCTTGACTGAGAGTAACATACGAGACATTGTTTCTGTCAGGCATTTCGTCGAACAGCTTCAACGCATCCGTCCCAAACCCATCTTTGACGTAGGCGTTGAGTAGAATGTTTGAGGCGAAAAGGTCCAAGCAGCTGCCTTTCTTGACGACATCGCAGTGAATAGCCTTTGCTGAAATTGGGTCGTTTTTCTGAATGCAGCGACGGAGCATAATGCCGTAAGCATGCGAATCGAAGCCTGGGACAACCGAATCCGACCATTCCAATGCCGATTCGGCCGCTTGAACAGAAAACCCACATTGTCCAACACGTTTGGATTGAATAAATCTGCGACACTCCGTAAAAATAATTATTCGAAGGAACCCGATCATGCGGATTGCGAGCTTCGAACTTCCACCGCGACTTTGACAAAGCGAATCAAAACGAAAAAGTCTTTCTGATCACCGGATTAGTGAATCGAACCGAGAAGAACTCTCATTTACAAGCAAACAATTAGCAGATGAGATATGGGCCGGCCCAAAACATGGCATTGGGTAACCCATGTAGCCCGAGCTATCTGAATTCAAACTAGGGTTTCTGTGAGTCTTGGCCTATAAAAGAAAGCTTTAGCTGCTGTCTTAGCCTACAGACGCAATCTCCCAGTTCCATCTCTTTAGTTTTTTTTTTTATCGTCAATCTCTGCGTGATTTGCTTTTCTCTACTTAAGATTTGCATATCGAAAAGAGTATTGCTACTATTTGTTGTGGGCTGTGTCATTTTTTTTTTTTCGGAACCTACTACTTAAATTCGATTGAAAATCCATTGAACGATTCGGAGCAGATGATGATTTTTTTGCACTACAACGGTGCTTCCTATTAACCATGCGGATTATATAAATCGAGCTTTTTAAAACTGATGCTCCGATTCTTCAATCTGTTTTTTGTTTCTTTTCAATTTCATAAAAAATTTATGCTCAAACGGTTTCTACATTTTTCTCTTGCGTTTTGGAGATTAAATCTCTCAGTTCAACCAATTGAATTGTTTTCTAGCGATGTCAATATGAATGAAATGTTTTTGATCAACATACTTTGATTTGTTCCAACAAAAAAACCCATGATAGCACTGGTTTTGCTTAGTGATCTCGATTGCTTTCGAATTTTTGGATTTTTTGGCTTATTTTGGTGTACTATGGGGTCGAAGATATAATCAAATGTTAATTGGGAATGTTGAATTTTCTAATTCCTATCAGCGAAGAAATTTGATCTGATTCATCCTCAGAAACGCATTTGAAACAAGTGGACTTTCTGGGCAGAGAGATGTGATCAACTCTTTTTCAATGATTTCGACCTAATCCTCTATTTAACCCCAAAGTTGGTCATCTCTTCCACTGTAGCCTTTTTAATGTTAACCACTAAACCACTTTTGAGGCTTAATCGGGATATTTTGAACTGATCCAATCCTTACTGAACTATTGAAATTGGAAAGATCAAATAAGTGATTTGAATTATTGCATCATATATTTATGAATTGAAGAGATTATGATTGTTACCCACGATCAATTGACAATACCAAATCAGATCAATAATCGGTAGTTGCATAGTAGACCGATTAGTTGACTAAAAAATCGAAATAAAAAATTCAAATTCCAAATGCTTTGATCCATAGTCCTCAAAGAACTCGACCTTTTCTCAAACCACTATGCTAATGTGTCTAGTATTTTCGTGAAACAAATTATTTGCAATATGCAACGTATCTATGTTACTACAATAGATGATCGTGAGAACACTTTCAAATATGTATGAACACGAACATTCAAATCATAAAATTTAGTTAACTTCGGATTTCGGAAAGGTAAAAATCAGGAAGATGACTCAAGGTTATTGCCTGACCTTGGTTTGGTTTGGTAAAGATTCGATGGTGATGAAGAACTTGGTTTGGTTTCGGTTACAGCAATTCCAGAGTTCCCAGTTCAGTGTATCTCGCGTCTGCACAAGGTACACTATCCCAGTTTGTGAAATAATAAACGGTGCATATTTTTTAACAGTAATAGCATAAGATATTTTGGTTTCAATTGCAAAGACACATTAAATGGTGGTGTGACGTATAGGAATTGCTTTTGTTTCTTTAATCCGGACCAGGCATGCTATGTTAGCGCTAGTGATGGATACTATTCAATGAAAATGGTAATGGTTAAAAAGAAGGCACACAAAGTACGCTTACTTTATTATCCTTCTCTTTATCTTACTTCCCAATTTACAATTCCACCAAACTCGTGCTAAGACTTGAGACTTTCAACATAAAGATACCATTAGTCGGCAAGACTTGACCGTATTATTTAACTAACATACATTCACGTGTTTCTTAAAACTAATATCATTATAATACATATATAACGACAAACTAAACCAAACCATCAAAGACGCAAAGTTAGAAGATGGTAATTGTCACATTTCTTTTAATACGCAAACGGAAGCTTCATGAGAAGCCAAGAGGCGTGTTCATTTTCTTTTCCTAATACTAATAATTCAACAAAAAAAGTAGTAGAACTATATAATAACGCTTCCACTATAATCACAAGAGATTAGTTTCTTTCAAAGACGTATTAAACTATTGGTCAATCTTGTTCAAATTTGGTATCAAATATATATATAATAGGATAAAAAGTAGTTAAAAAATTATACGCTTCAATTAATATATAGTTAAAAAATATTAAATAATTTCTTTTGTATTTGAAACATGACTCTACTCGACTGCTCTACTCACACATAACAGAAACCGTTGTGCCTTTGTCATTCACCTATCTAATTCTATTTATCCTTTTTTTTTAGGGTCGATTACTGTTTTAGGCACATTCAAGAAATGATGCATCTAATTGTAAGGAAATTTATAGTTTTAAATAAATTGAACATTACAACACAGTATGAAAGCGCTTTCTTGAATCAAAGTGTCAATGACATTAGAGATAATAATCATTTAAACAAAAAAAATACCAACATATTTATATAGTATATTCTTGGAAGGTAACGGCATATCCTAAGCGTGTCATGACTCCAAAAGATCGGGAAGAAACTAAATGCAAATGTGTCTTGGAGACCATTTGGTTTAAAGTCCCAATCAAAAAAAGAGATAAAGAGTTTCGTTTAGGCCGATGTCGGGAAGTAAGGAGATGCTGATACTAATCTGCAAACACAAGAAAAGAAAAAGAAAATGTGAAACCGCGTGCGTTTTATAGTAACTTATTGAGAACATGACAGATCTTTCTTTGGCCCGTATGGTCCGATAAAACAAACAAAAAGCGAGTCAAGGTCAACGCGTTTTTATAGTTCCACAATAATATAACTCTACAAATCTCCAGTATCTACGTAGAAGCATGTGCTTTGTTGAACAACCAGAAGGAATCTAAAACTTGTATGAATAAAAGAAGCACGCCTCCTAATTATTTTTCATGGGTTTTAATAGAATATTCATAAATAAATGCAAAAGGTCGACACAGAGAGGAAAAAAAAACCTTTTTTTGGGGTAATATCCTTGGATGGTAGGAGAACAATTACCTCTCCTTACGCTTCTCAAGAAACCTTTGCAGTGACTTTCTCCTTGCGATGGGAAGATCTGCGCGCACACACACAGGAAAAAAAAACACTTCCTTATCAGAAAACAGATTTTAACACTTTTGATTCCGAATTCATAATCTATTTCGAACACATCACAGCATATGAAGAACACAAATTATTTCATGGGTTTCAATCCGAAACTAAATAAATAGTAATGAATAGATTAGCCCATTGTTTAATTAAAGCTCTCTCTAATTCTAGACTTGAGATTCCTAACATCAAACTCCTCTTAAACCTCTACATGCAGTATCTAGTATAGTCTCGGAAGAATCAAGCACTGGGTAACTTTTTGGTGTATAATTTCCACTAACCTCCTTCTAGATTCTGGCCAAAGAGCTTTGGTCTTAGGGTAGTCGGAGGAATTACCGAGAAATCTTTCTCCATGGATTTGTCTTTCTTTGGTGCTGTCTCCATGGCAACTTTCAGAATATTCTCGGCCTTGTCACGAGACACTTGGAAAACGGAGACGGTTCCATTGTAGAAGATCGTCATAGGAATAGTTCCAGAGACGAGTTCCGTACTGGGCCTGAGGAGATTTTTTCAAATTTTGAATTTCAAATATTATTTTGGATGCGCCAAAATGGCAAAATAAAAAAAAAATAAAAAAAAACCTGGAGAGAGGCGCGTGGAGCGGAGAAAACTGGATCTGAGGCTGATCTTCCTTCGGAGTAGACGGAACTGAAAGAGATCCGGTCGATGTATCGGAGCGGTTACCACCAGAAGCTAACAGCGATTTGATAATCTCAGGATCGATCTTCGAAATCGCACCTTGAATTTCTACAAGGAAAAATAAAAATCGATAAATCGTTTCAGCAGAAAAAAGGGAAAAGAAGAGAAAGAAAAAAAGGTAAAACGAACCTCGGAAACTGCGACGGCGATCGAGAAATTTCTTGAACTTAGGCTTTGGAGCGTTGTTGGTCTGCTTCTTCTCAAGTCCGAGGAAGTCGAGCTCTGTCGTAGTTCTAGACATCTTTGGTTTGAGATCGATCGAGAGAGAGAGAGAGAGAGAAGATGGGGTTTAAGATGAAGAGGCGCGAGAGGAAGAAGAAGTAATGATAAAAAGGATAATTCATGTGAGTTTTAAAAGAATGTGTATCCGTCAGATATAACGCACGAGGTTCATGCCTTCTCTTTCTTTTTGGCACAAATGGCAACTCCAACTCATCCACTTTTTTTCTTTTTCATTTCTCTTTATTTATTTAAATTAGGCTCCCAACCTCCGCTTAACTAATAATTTAATGTTTTAAACACATGCTTATAGCCTAATCACTATTCATAAAGAAGATACTTTGGTTTTTATCATTTACCCGTAACAAGCGGACGTCCAATCAAAATAGTAATGCTTTCAACTTAAAAAATATCTTCAAATTTGGTGACAATCCAAACATTTTTTGGTGTTATATAAACCTGGCCACCTTGGGTTTTTCTGACATTGTACTTTTTCTATTGTAGTTTAAGATCTTAGGATTCCTGGTTATTAAAAAGAATTGCACCAATTTTGAAAGACAAATCAATTCTTCAAAATAATTGCTTTTAAATAATAAAAAGTTATAATTTAATTTTGGAAAATCCATTAGTTTAATTTTAATGTTACATATAAATTTTTAATGTTTGAGGAGTAAACAAAGAAAAATGAAGAAATAATTTGTTCATCTAATATGTGATTAGTCGGATTTGATATAGACACATACTTGTGCTAATAGAAATGAATAAAAAGGACCGCAAGTCGATGAAAAAAAGAAGAAGAAATGAATAAAAAGGAAAGAGAGTGTCAGAAGCATGTCTTTCACGTGCTGAGATGTAAATTAATGTCAATACATCACTAGGCAAGGCGCACTTCTCCATAAGTCTTTAGGGCTTTCGTCGCTTTCTCACATTCTGATTTGACTCTTGACTCTCTCTCTCTCGAGTAAATAGTAACGCCATCTTTGTTATTTTCTTATCTTTCCTTGAAGGATTTTTTATTTAGTTCATTCATCTCACGTTTTGTCTGTGCTGGCGATATGATGTCGTTGTATTTTTCAAGCTCACCAACTTTATACCTTCCATATACCGACTTTTGCCCTTCTTTTGGTCTTTTAATCTCATCTAGACAAACTATAATTTTTTTTTTATTTAAATTTTTTATCTGAAGTCACAAAATATGCCAAAATAGTTTTTAAATATGAAATAAAGTTCATGGAGTATCTAAATTTTTTAAATTTTTTTTAATGTTAAGATTCATGCCTTTCAAACGTGGTACAACCTAACTTTTTAATTAAATCTAATCAATAGAGAAATTAAACTGAAACTTTAGTTTTTCGTTATAATATTAAGATTCATAAATTTAAAACGTGGTTTGTCATGAATCTAAAAAAAGCTCCAAGACAAAGAGAACAGGGCTTTTCCAAAATGGCAGCAATTCTAATTAAAACCATTTGGTTTTGTGTTGAAGTTCATTAAATTAGGCTTAGTCGGTAGTATTGGACAAAAGGAAACCAATCGTTTGAGCCCACTCTTCAGCCGTCAAATGAAGTAATGAACCCATCCAATCCAAGTATCCATGATCCAACGGTTGACTTTAAAGCTCTGTGTAGACGATAAAAACAGAACCGTAGGAGAAAAGGTGAACGCGTGATATGCCGTAGGAGAAAGAATCAGATCACAACGAGTAAGAAACAGATTTGATCTTCTTGGATCTCTCGTCCCAGCTCAGATTACTTTCTTTGCATTGTGTATAAAAAGAATCAAGATGTAATCTGTAAAAGAAAGTCGAAAAGAAATAAAAATGTTCTTCGTCTTCAACCTTCTTTTCTCTCATTTAAGCTTCTACTTTGAAACAGAATATGCTCGGTTTAGTTGGTTTACATACCTACTCGTTTACAAATTTTACGAGATATTCATGGTGTTTTTTGTTTTCCCATCTTTGATATGGGGTTTGTAAGAAAAAACACAAACTCATGGGCCTATATGACTAAAATAGATGTAACCTAAAATTTCAATCCATTTTACGATTCAACCCACAATTAAGCACACACACAAAACCCAAGAGCCCCAATTTTTCAATCAATTACAACAAGCTTCTTGTACTCTTCTCTGGATATAACAGCCTCCATGATCGTCATGGGATCAATCTCTCCATCATGATCCAAAAACACTTTGATCAGATTCTTCGAAAACCCACTCACTAACGCCACTCCTTTCTCTCTTCCCGGCACCGGCGTTGCCCTCGAATCCCTCAAATTCCAGAACACGATCTCCGGCACGACTTCTCCGTACCCTTTCTCTCTGTACTTCCTCGCAATCGCCTGATAATCCGTTTCCCATCCATTTGACGAAGACGAGGCCACATCGAATTCCATGTCGCTGAACACGAACACCCTCTTGATCATCTCCTCCGGCTTCACTTTCCCTTGTACCGCCACTCTCAGAATCAGGTCGAACACTTTCTGAAAATCAGTGTTCGCTCCCCATCTCATCCTCCTCACGAAATCTGTTTTTGATCTCAGATCATCTCCTTCCACCAATTGCAATTCTGGGTTCTCGCTGAAAGTTATCAGCTTCCCTTTCCATGGCTCTTCCGATAGCTCAGAGACGAGCAAACCCAGAGCGACCGAAACCTCCATGGGAATACCTTCCATCGATCCCGAAACGTCGGAGACAGCGATGCAATTTGTCAACGAACCTTTCTCTCTCAGATCATCCACCATTCGTTTCCATTGCAGCTCAGCGACTTGTCCACCGTCTCCGCCGTCTAAATCTCCGATTATCTCGTGAGGCAACAGAGCACCGGCGGCTACCTTCGTTTTCCCTGATTTCGCATCGTCCAGATATTTCTGAAATCTCTCAGCGTCGTGATTCAGGAAAATCTCCTTGTACGACTTCATCGCCACCGATGCTACACGATTGTACGGAAGAGATCCCCAATTTCTCGCTCCCATGTAAACCTCCGGGAGTTGCAGAGTTCTCCGGAGAGGAACCAGAACCTGCTTCCGTAACCGATCACGAACTCTGTAAGCGTAGTGAGCTTCCTCCACGCCTTCGTATTCTGGGAACGATTCACGGGGAAATATTTTCCTAGCGATGCTCTCGCAGAGAAGAGTTGCTTTGTCGAACGAAGAATCAAGCGACGGACACCATTTCGCCGCCAGAGAGATTTTGTTTGTTTCGCCGGATGTCAAAAACGCGAGATCTCTCCTCAGGTGATCAGCGAATAGATCGGAGACGCGTTCGTGGAGAAATCGATAGTCTGGATCGTGAGAATATCTGGTAAATGCTTTCTTCCCCATCGAAATCTTCTCCAGCTTCCGATCCAAACTCGCTCTTTCTTTCTCCGCCTGGTTTCTCTTTTCTGCGTTCGCTATCCTAAGCTCCCTCGTCGCCGCCGGCTTCTTTTTACGGCCACCGCGACCGATTCCTCGACTGATCCCACGACCGGTTCCACGACCTCGATAAGAGAGTCTCGAGGTGTTAACAGAGAAAGGAGCTCTTCTTCTACCTCCAGATTGTCCCCCGAATCCGCTTTTCCTCCTGATCCATTCCGATTTCTGGATCCTACGGATCTCAGATCCTTGTAGAATCCGGTAAAGAATCTCCGGAAAATCCTTAAAGTAACCAAATTCCGAGAGGGACTCTAGGTTACAGGCGAGGGTTTTGGGATGGCAACCATGGAGCCACAACGCCGCCGTGTAAAACCCTTCCTTGTCGGATTTTCCGGTACCACGGACTCCACGAAGGTTACAGATAAGCTTGAGAGTGGTTAAGGCGTCGTGGTCCCAAGCGGCGTGGAGTCGTTGCTCCAGAGATTCCTTGGGCGTGCTGGGGACAACGTGGAAGAAGAAGTCGAGGCAAGGGTTGCCTGCGGAGAGGTACGTCGCGGATCTGTTCTCCGTCTGGCCCATCTGAGGAGAAGAGAGAACGTTGACTCTGGTTGACTTGTTGAAGTTTGAGACCATTAGGTCCATGAATGGGTCGCTGGGACCAGAGGCTGTGATTGGTTTTGGAAGGATAGAGTTGGAGTCTCGGAGCTCCGGTGGACCAATCAACGGGGAAGCCATGGTTTGTTTGGAAGTGATGATGAAGGCTGTTTGTTTTGGCCTTATTTATATAACGCAAAAAACCTAATTTTTTACCTTGGGGATCACGTTCTGCGAAGACGGTGACGCTAAGTGGTATTTTAATAGTCAAGATTAATGGGCCAAAGATCCGTCTTTTCCGTGGAGGCGAAGTAGTCCACAATTATAAAAGTCGCAGTGTCTTATAAAATACTAGTAAATATCTCTAGGATTCTGTTCACCACTCTTCATCTCGTCACTAATGTATCGGACCGAGTTCGGATTTTGTACTTGCTAGAAGATTCACTGAAATCAAAAACTGGATATAGATCGAGATCGTACGGTCGAGATGACTTAGCGAGATTATGAAAATCACGAAAATCCAATCACATAAAAATCACTAAAGATATAGAAAACTGTTAATATTTATGAATATCTTAAGAAATTTAATTATGTATATTATTTATATTTAGTTTATTTTAATTAAAAAAAATTAGATTTAATTTCTCTATATAAAACTTTGGTTTTTTTTACTCTCATCAATTTATCATCTACTAGTTTGAAACTTTGAATAATTGAATATGGTAAGAAAATTCTTACATAAATAAAAAATCTTTAATCGGCCTAAGAAGTAAAGACAAATAAGAAGAACAAAGCATACTAAAATTGGAAATGGATACTAAAGTAAAACTGTAAAAGGAATAGTATTGCAAACACATTGCATATCATAGACTGTTATATAAGTGAAAACCAACTCTAATCTCACACACACAAATCGAGATTCTCGAGTCACAAAAGTCCAACTCTGATACAAAATTTACATAAACATAGAGAATGGGCAGCAGAAACCAACCAAAAGAAGAAAAAGGCAAACTGACGCAGAAACATCTGAAAAAGAAGAAGATAGATGCTCTAACCAGACACAGAGCTGTGTCCGGTTCTGGAATCCGATACACTGGTCAAGAGATGATGCGTAGCCTTCTCGTAATTGACAAAACCCATGAACCAGAAGTCATGTCCGTCCACCGTCGTCACCTGAATATACTTCTCCGGCGGATTCTCCTTCATCACCACCGGATTCACTGTCCCAACATTCCCCAACGGCACCACCACCTGCTCAAAATCATCAACATCTAATAACATTATATACTTAAATTTATCCCACAATATTCGATTTCATTTTTTGAAAAAACATGACTCTACCCGGTAGTAGCTCCAAGCTTCTTGGCCGGAAGGTGCTGTGAAGAAAAGAGGACGGTCACTGCAGAAAGCGACGCGAGCATTCGAGAGATACAGAGTTCCAGCGACAGGACCAGTCGTCGTTGAGAGGTAACAGGCGAAAGTTTTCTTCAGCTTCTCGTTCGGCTCCGTTCCAAAAATCTGCCTGAAAAGCGACTCGAATCCTCCCTCCGTTATCGTTTTTGCCGTCAGATTAACCTTTCCCCACGCCGTTTCCGCCATAGACGGACCCGTCTTCACTGCAGAAACAAAACCCACAAAATCCGTCAAAATTGGTGGATTCCGATACTCCAATTAAGTAGAAGGAGACTTACGATTGTGCCAGATGTTACGGGCGACGGTTTCAGCCTTGCGGCTCCATGTATGGAACATTCCGATGACAGGCTCGAGAGGGTTGTTAGTTGGAGGATGTTCGACAGGAGAGTAGACGATGTAGGGTTGGTACTGCATCCGCTGATTATCTCCGGCGGCCCAAGCTGCCGCCTGCTGGTTGTCGGGATGAGCCACCGGAGCCGCCGGAGCTCCCATCACGTGAGTCCCCCACTTCTTCGGGTCCTCCTTCGTCTGATCCGGAGACGACGAAGAAGGTTGTTGTTGTTGGTCCTCTGTTTCTGGCGTTTTGGGATGTTCTTGATCAACGATCTGAGGCTGGTGAGTCTCTTCTTCTTGCGATCCTTTCATGGCTGAAAAATTCTCTGGCTCTTGCGGGGATGATTCGAAAACGTTCTTCTATTGAAATGGATTTTGTGGGTTGCGCTTAATTTTGATAATTGATAAGAGTCTCTAATTTTATAAGAGTGGGTTACACATATATATAAAACGCGGTTTTTTTGGGATGAAGAGTCGGACTTTCTAGGCTTGATTTAAATAAACAAAAACAATCCTTAGCCAATAAGAAAAAAACACCAAAGAGAAGATTTTAGAAACATACTAGAAAGGTTGCCGTGTCGATGATTACATTTAGCTTGTATATTTTTGCAATTACGGATATGTATTTTGCAACAGATCCTAAACAAAAAAATTCATTCGAAGAAGATATAGATAAGTTGATTGTGATCTGTGACATGGACTCTCCTCCGTCGGAAAAGGCCTAAAGGGACACCGACACGTCGTTCTTTTTGGTGTGATCGCTTGTTTGTTTCCGTCAAATAATGGACACGTGTCATCCATCTGTGAAGCCCTAAGGAAACTATTATGCATCAAAGAAGATTCAGAATTTTCCTCTGAATTCTTCTCAAGTCGCCACTTCTATTTTTTTTTTCTCATCACTTTTACGTTTAGTGTGTACATGATAAGATGATAAAATTAATTCTACACTGGTAAAGTGAAAGACTAGCAAATGACTTGATAATTATTGAATATGGTTATGAAACTGACCTTAGCGGTAGTTCCCGGTCAGTCCACGGCAGTTGCCGGTCATGTGATTTTTTGGTCTCATTTTTCAGTTTTCTCGACCGGCGAAATGCAATAAAGATTAAAAGAAAATACTGATTTTAAATACGAATATTTTAGCGATTAGGACATATAATCTAATGATTTATGTTAATGCTTTCGTTATGTCGTTATTCGAATTCAAATCTGCTAATTGCATGTTGTTGACTAAAGAAAAAAAGAAAAAATATTTTAGCGTTTAAATATAGACGAAAGCTAGAAGTTGAACGAACTGATTATTCAGAGACAACTATTAGGCCTTTTGAGCCCAATGTGAGCTTTAAGTTGTGCCTTAGAAAGCCCATTAAGTATGGGTCTATCTTCTAGACGGGATGCAAATTTCAAAGCCTGTCTTCGAGAAAGATTCAGAGGAGAATCCTTCAAATCGAAAAATTGCAACTAATCTCTCATTTTAAGTACGCGTAATCGTCAGAGATTTGGACTTTCCCTGAAACTCTGTATTCTTCCGCGTAATTTCCCTGGAAAATCCTTCGGAAAGGGAAATAAAAACTCTCTTTGGAAGCAGCTTCGTCTTTTTTTCTCAAGACTTTCTCGCTGCGTTTTGCTTCATCGTAATCGTTGACCGTACAAATAAGGATGTCGAAAGAGGGACAAACGGTGATCGGAGTTCCGTATTACGCGGGGCAGAACCCGTATCAGGCCGGAATTGTGCCACCGAACGCTATCTATGGTGATCCGTTGGGTGCTCCGATCCAGCAAACGATTTATCGGGACACTCCTGCTCCCTTCAATTGCCTCTATTGCGGCAACACTGGTCTCACCGATCTCAGGTATTCAATTTTTTCTTATACGACTTCAGAGTTTCTTGTTCGTAAGTCGTTCTACGGCTCGATTAGAATTCGTCTTGTATGTGATCATCTTGTGAATCTGCAATCGACATTTTAGGATCCATTTCAATTGATCCTGTACTTTGATCTATCGAAGTTCTTCGACTGATGCGGTTATGAATTTACATAACAGTGGAAACATTATCGCCTCTATCACTTGCCAGTGGTTCTGAGTATGAGATGTGGAATTTCGGTTGTTTGATTGATGGCATCCTCCTCGTTTGGGTTTTTGGTTTCAGGATTCTCAAACTTGTTATTTTGGCTGCGTATTTCATTAGCTATAGAATGTTTGATTGATGGAAATTTCTTGCTTATTAAATGTACGCTTGTATATGAACAAACTGTTATAAAACTTGAAAGGAGGGCGAAACAAAAATGTTTGTCCCCATTGATCCAACCAGTTCTTGTTGTACGTTTATTGTTAATTTCTCTCGACAAATATGCCGAAGCTGAAAAGATAAAGGCTAGTTCTTTGTGTTATTTCCTTTTCTTTTTTTTTTCCTGTTGATTACAATATCTTTTCCTTGATGATCAAATCTCTAGACTCTACTTTGCTGATGAGGTGTTGATGCACTCTAACCATTCATGTTTAGGCTACATTTTTCAGAGTTCTGTAGACAGTAGAAAGTATTTTTAGAGCCTGAGACTGTAAAATTCCTTGTCACAACTTGTGGTTTTGTGTGCATCTATGTTTTTTGCCTTGTCTTTGTTTGTGATATACTTTTCAAATATTTGGATTTGAAACAGATCAAAACCTGGTGTAGCTGCTGTTGTTGCTTGCATGATGCCATTTATGCTTGGATTCTGCTTTCTATGCCCTTCAATGGATTGCCTCTGGAACAAACAGCACCATTGCCCTCAATGTGGGAACAAGGTAATTTTATATGTCTTCGTCTTGCCTGCAGCTCTTGTTTTTCCTCTTTTCCTGTATTTAAAGATTGTTCCATTCTATAATTGATTTGTCTGCAGGTTGCTGACTTTGAGAAATCAGATCCCTGCCTGGTGATGGATCCGCCACAGTGGAAGCAACCGAGTTTTGCACTCCCAGCATGATAAGATGCATTCTTTTTTATTTTCTGATTAATATTGCATGTGAAGTTGAGTCGTTCTGTTGCATGTACTGAAAAAATCGAAGATCCAGAATAACCCTATAATATGTGTGAGAAAAGGAATATATTCATGTCTGTATCGTCCACTGATTCGTGAATTGAACCGTCTAGTGTCTTGAAATACTTAAATCAGAGCCATAAGAAGCCGACCAGTACATGACGTGCTTTGAGCAAAAGAAGGGCCGGTCCGGTCTTGAGTTTGCATAATGAGAAACGAATCAGCTGGTGGGTCTTCCTGTGCAGAGTCGGGCCGGTCCACAGGTTTCTGGCCAATCATAACAACCATCACGTTAAGCACAACAAGAGCCATACAACTATCTCAAGTCACAAGTCCTCAAGCCCTCCTTTTCCATGGGACCCAAAATTTCAACTCTTTGTGAAACGGTTTCTCTAGGATCATCGCATTCCCTCTCTTCTCCTTGGCCCTCTCGCATACTTAATATTGTGGGCAACTTCAATCTTGGCTTCTACTGTGTGTACAAGGCCAAAAGGAAATATATACATAATCTGTTCCTGCACAAGGCACAAAACCATTTGTGAGAATCCTCGAATTTGCTAAACATGAGCCCAAAAATTACAATATAAACTTCGTGAATCAGCTTGGATTTATCTTTCAAATTCATTTTCCGTCTTGTGTACACTAGGGTATCTATTTTGATAAATCGCCAGGGATCTAGATGCAAAAATGAGAAAATCAGTTTGACTTTGAAGTTTGTAGATTTTAGTATTGTTTCTGGAATTTTTTTTTAAGAATATTTTTTTTTGAGATTTCTGTCTAAAGCTGAACCTACTAAACTGAACAACAATGATTCCTAGTCATGACCAACTTTGTAATTTTCGTAGTTATAAGTTTGTATTATTGGTTGTGTTACTTAGACCCCCTTAGATAGTAAATATTCTGGTATACTTCGCTGTCAATCGAGGTGTAGATATTAGCAACTTCTCTCAAGTTACAACGAAGCATGGTGGAAACTGTTAAAGCATGCCTACTTATCAACTACAAATTACTTTACTGCTTTTTTGTTTTCTTTTCTCCCAACTGGCTTGGCATAAATTTTGGCTCTCTGTTCTATTACAAAAGTATTACACTTCTCTTATGGGTCTTTGATTAAGGCAACATCAAGTCACGTAAATAATCCTTTAGCAACTTGAATAAGTTTGATTTTCTTTTTTAATGGAGGTTGATAGACTGATAAATAGGGAGTTGCGTGCAAAGGTGAAAAGGCAGAGAATTTTTTGTGCAATACAGGTGTGCAACTGTAGTTGTCAACAAGCATATGCCTTGTCTGCTGGTTTTAATGTTCAAAGCTTATAGCTCTTCTGTTTTGTTGGAATCTGGGAACAGTAAGAGTTGCCTCTTCAGCGAGTGAAGTGGCTTTAATTTGTTAGGTTTCTTTGGGACCATTTAGATGTCTATCTATAGCAAGAATTTTAACGCTTTGATGAAGTTTTGGGATTAGTTCTTCGCTATAAAAGTCTAATCATGCCTCAAAAAAGGGTCAATTAAGGAAGATACAACTGAATCTTTAATGGGGTCCATGGTTTACAAAATTTTCAAGAGATGTGTAGGATTTGCTTAGAGATTGGAGAAAAAAGAGGACCACAAGAGGAAAGCTAAACATGTGATGTAAGTAAAACCGCTCCTATATCAAACCCAATTGTTATTTGTCATTATGTCTCAGAAAGCTGAAGCTGATCCTCAAGTCACTCCCTCACAAGGGGTTTTACTTCTTCACACGCAACCTCTACACAAAATATCAAACACTATCTTTTTCCATATTTATACCAATATTTTAATAGCAAGAAATTCCGGATATTTGAGACCAAAATCTTTTCGGACTAGAGACTAGAACATGCAATTTAGTTCTCTATTCGTCAATGGGTTTCGAAGCCAGGACCTGGTATACCTCCTACAATATATTCAGCCGGTTGAATTACCAACTTCGGAATTTGTTTTTTTCTCTTAACCTATTGTATCCGATGGGTGAAAAAAAATTAATAGTCACTGGGATGTGGTTGACGATGAATAAACCTTAAGTAATTATGGGGTTTAGGTTTGTGTTGTCATCAAGAAATGAATATGGGAAGAGTCACATCTATAGTTTTGCTTAGAGTCTAGGCAACATGTCTTTGGGGACTGACCTCATCCGCTTCTTTAAGTGCTTTGTAATAGGGCTTATGGGAACAGGCAAGAGCCATAAAGAGATTCTGGCTCTTAAACCCAAATAAAGAAAAATTGATGATATAAATTATAAAAAGATTCTCTTGGGTTTATTTGAGTTTGCTTACCCAACTAGGTTCCTTCTTGTTATATGTAGTTTAATTATGGTTTGGTAGTTGGGAGAGAAAAAAGGTAAAGGATTGGATTCAAGAGATTTATATAGCTTTTTTGATGAATGATGATGCACTTTCTCCACCTTCGTAGTGTTTCTTGTGAAAATGTTCTTAGTAATAAATCTCATCTTATGCCCCGTCTTTAATTTTCTCTCAATTTTTTTCTGTTGGCTACTCTACAGGGAATGGTAAAACCAAGTCTGGGTCAATATTCATTACTCATTAGCTTTTACATCAAGTTTGGTTCTTGCTTATAATTTTTGTTTATACTTTCCTTTTATGTTTGGCATTGTAAACTAGTGTTTGTGTTTTCATTTAGTGTTTGAGCATGTGTGGTACGACTGCATTTGTATTTTCTTATCATCCATATTTTTTCTTTTTCTTTATATTTATTTGCGTTTGCGTTTCGCGTTTGCATCTGTATGTTTGCATAAAACAAAAATTCAGTTGCTAGCTATAACATTCGCATTAGCATTTACTTTCTACGTTAGCCCTTGTATTTTTTGTTTGCGTGCAACTTTGATATGTTATTATGGACATTTGTTGTTATTAGTTTGAAGTACTAGAGATGTTAGAATTTAACATTAAAACAAAGGTTAAGAGCATGATCAATTGAGAATTGTAAGGGTTCTTAGAACATTTTTTAGAATTTATATAATAAAAAAAATGTTAAAAAGAATAAAGTCGGTTCTTAATTAAGAANATATAATAAAAAAAATGTTAAAAAGAATAAAGTCGGTTCTTAATTAAGAAACACAAGAACCGACTCTTATGTGCCACG
>OVAY01000094.1:0-103799 GCA_900406395.1 Kernera saxatilis
TTTACATATATATATTTATATATTTATTAATTGTAGTGATAAACCCATGGGCAACTCATAACCTTAATGGGTTAACCCGTTAAACCCATAAACTTATTAGGGTCAACCCATAAAACTCATTTATTTATATGGGTTAAAAAACATAACCCAAACCCACTAAAATCGTGGGTTAACTGGATATTGACCCATTTTGACACCCCTAGATGGGGATAATTACACATTTCAATATGGGTGCATAATGTATATACAATGAGATTGTCTCCGGTTCTAGACGTCAGTGTCTCTTTGATTCGATTCGATATATTATTTACCTCTTGTGTTATTGGAGAGTTTAGATAACACTTTGTTTGAGTTCAAGTTTTGTTCCTTGGTGAGTTTTGTGTCTTCAAATCAAAATAAATGATTTGAGATAAACAAACAATGACAAAAAAAAAGAATAGTAAAATAATTTCATATTCCCTTAAAAAGAAAATACATGTACATTGAAAAATGTGGTGAAGCTGCCAGCCCTGAGTTTCATAAGACCGCAAGTTAAATAAAAAAAATAGATCAGTTTTGCATATTTTCATAAAAAAATAGGCCATTTTGAATTAATGATTTTTTTTCCAATAAAAATAGAGCCGTAAACCTATATTTGATCCGCTTGTGCTCAGAACCGGTCCTGAATCTAGTCAAACATTAGAATTTTTTTTTTTTGTTTCTAAACAGGTAGTCAAACATTGTTACTCTTACTAAATTTCACCCCCTATTTTGTTTCTTTTCATCATTTTTAAATATATTTTGAACTTACCAAACGCTTTTTTGTTCTCAATTCTTATTTTTCACTCTACCGCAAATATCAGAGTTCCGTCTTACTGTATTTTTTCAGACAAAATCTTATAATTGTATGGTCTTACTTACAGCATTAACGACAAATGGAATAACGTACAAAAAAACCATTTCAAAAGTTCTTTCAGTTTAATGGGTAGACTTCTGGTTGCGTCATTGATTTGATAGTGTACAAATGAAATGAAATTACTTTGCTATTTTTTTTGTTAATGCTTATTTTTTCTGTCTATCAGAGCTCCGGTTTAGCGGGACGCCAAAATCCCTTCCGACCAACCAAAAACCGATCCTGGTATATTTTGGTTGACCAATGAAGCGAACCAAGTATGGATTCAAGCTTTTTTATGGTTCCCATGGTGTCTTGTACCACAAGGTATCCGCCTGGTCTCACTATCCGATCAATCTCAGCTGCCACTTGTACAATGTCGCACCTGAAATAGACCCAAAAACACCATTTAATGGTCCGAGTTAGGTCTACCACACTAACCGCAATATCAAACCGGTTTCTTGGAACGAACCGGCTCTGGTTAAGCCTAACCAAAAAGAATTCCGATCTGTTGTTTACCTTTGCGTGAGATCTCCCAGGTAAAAGCTGGAATGTAGCAGATCGTATGTTCTAGGGTAAGTGTTCAACGACTCACACCAGTCGTGGTATACTCCGATCAAGCCTCGATCAAAAACGACGGAGAGAGTGTCAGGTTTATCCACTGGAACAACATTCATCACCCAGAGTGGTCGTTTTATAAGTGCAGCAGCAAATCTATCAGAACAGAACATACCAAAGAGAAAATGTAAGTTCCGGTTTGGGGTAAACCGGAGTCTGCTTAAGTGTCAGAAAAATGTAAAGTTACCCGCCAAAACCGGCATTCATGTCCATCACATTCCGCACGCTCGACCAGTTTACAGCTAGACGTTCAAGATAAACATCAGATACAATTGCTGACCACTGCTCTGTATCTTTCTTTAATGTTTCCGCTTCAAACGAAACGCTTTGAGGTTTAACATTCATAAGCCGTTTAGGCCATAGTTCAGGCCAACTCTGGACATTTCCGCTCGGTATTTTGGAAATGCATTGGCGGAGAGGAGCATACCTAAAATTAATCGAAAAGGAAATGACATATATATACACACTTTATGTGAATGTGAAGCATCATTGTATAATAGTTTCATACCATGAAGCATTTACTTCCTCTTTAATGCATAGAGGTGGATCTTGTGTGCTGCGTTTATTATAGCAGGATTCTGAAGTTGGCTTTTGATAGATCACAAGTCCGATTCCCGATGAATCAACCGTCTTTGTCACGACCTTCCAGCAAATGGATTTTGTCAGAGAAACCATTGCTGCAAAACAGAAGTTGAAACAATTAAAACCATAAAGATCAAGACCAATGTTGAGTAACCAAATCAAGAAAATGATTGTCCGCAAACCATTCCAAATTCTGCTATCTCTGTCATTATCTCGATAGACCGGTGTTGCAGACCATATGAAGAATCCTCCTGGCCTGAGTACCCTATTGAGCTCCAACAACGGTTTCCCACCTAACAAATTAAAACGAAAAGATCATGAAAAACCTTGAAGCTTAAGTTGCTCAAAAGGGGGGCAAAATTACCATCAGCATCCCAATGGACTCTGCACCGTGCACAATGGATGAGATCAAATGCATTGCTCGGGAATGTAAGCTGTTGCGTTCCAATAACAGAAAGTGTTGCAGGTATCCCTCGTTCTAGCGCAAACTGAATCTGAGCTTCATGTTCATCTTTAGGGGCAAATGACATTGTAATGACATCTTTGTCTAATAAAAACCCGCCAAAGCTAGCGACGCCACAACCAACATCTAATACAACCCTTATGTTTTTTCCCCATTTGATAATCGGTAAAGCCTGTGAATGTGAACTGAATTTAACACAAAGATATATGCTTTCGATTCAACAATCAGAGGAAATAACGAAAAAAAAAAGTGCTGACCTTTTCGATGAACTCAACGTAATGAGTAACTCCGAATTTAAATTGAGTACCTCCTCCAGGAAAAACTAGAAATTCACCAGTTTTTTTAACCCAGTTTTGTTCCTTCTTGTATTCCACAAGCTTGGGGTGAGGAACATTGTCATACCATATCTGCGCATCAAAATAGGACACAATTAAAAGAAATGTTCCAATAGCCCAAGATCATGCAATAAAATTACCCAATATATGTGAACTAATACAACTTCTAATGATAAAGACAAGTTTGTTCATAAGCCTTAAACTTTGAATCTGCCAGACTCAGAAAACGGATCCCTCTCCTTTCCTTTTACAGAAACTTCCATAGTTACACTTCAAACACTAAACTGAATAATATACTCAACTGGGTCACTTGGAGGACTAAACTAAATCATAAATCTTCAGATCAAGCTGATCAAAAGCTAGAAATTTTCAATATCAAGACGGAATTTCACCAACCATAAACTCCAAAAAACAGCAACCAAATCTTACCAAAAACAAAAACAGGATCTGTCTCTCACCATATCCCGGCTCTTGGGCCACGGAACCGGCGGCTTATAATTATCCGGCAAGGGTACGAGACATTTAGGGCTTGGTTCAGGGCAATGCCGTTCTCGGTGCTCCATATGCCTCCTCGATTTGAGCTGTTTAATGGCGTCGTAGTTATCCAGACAAGGTATGTAATCAATAGATTCTGCACCTTTACAGAGATCCCATTTCAGCTCCACCTCGTGGGAAGAGTTTAGCTTCTTCTTCTGTGGAGTCTGATCTGAAGAAACGTCGACGTTTTGAGGGTTAGGGGATTTGGGGCTTGGTGTGTAATCGGTGGAGAGAGAAGGGAAAGGGAATCTGGCGTTATCGGAGGTGAAGAGGAAGACGGTGATGACGATGAGGAGAGAAGAGAGGAGTAAAACGACGACGTGTTGTACGGATATCGCCATTGAAGAAGGATCATCAGTGACAGTACGAGACCGCGTTTCAGGGAAGAAGGTGAGCTCGAAAAGTCGGAACTTTCACACTACGATTTCGGTAGAGCATATTCAGAGAAAAAAAATGTTTCACCGGTAAAATGTAATTCTTACGGCGAACGCGCCGACAGAGTTAATAAAAAAAACGATTTGTGTCTGAAGATTTTTTTTTTTTAAAAGAGATATATAATGAGAACTTTGCCATTTCACTAATATTGACTACATTATTCTTTGTTTTAAAATGTTGTGGTTCTTTGTTTATGAAGAGTTATTCAGATATTTTATCCGTAAACTATACACCTTTCTAGGTGTTAAAAACAAAAACAAAAACTACACATTTCTCAATATAATATATCTCCGTCAAAATTGTTCAATCCGCATCATGGAAGAGATCAGATCTGATTAAACCTAGTGTATTGATGATAGCCATTAGCCACACTTACCAAGTTACCATCGCCAAATCCAACCACGTTTAAACTCAGGAGTAGCTCTTCGTTAAAATCCTAATTTTAACGAATTTTGTCTACTGGGATTTCGGATATTCGGGTCGGTTCCGAATTTTTTGGGTAGAAGGGTTTTGGACCCATTTAAGAACCGATTAGGTTTCGGTTCGGTTTCGGTTCGGTTTCGGTTCGGTTCCAATCGGTTCTGGATCCGTTCGGTTCCCTGAACTGAGAACCGGATTTTATCCGAAAAATCCGGATTCGGTTCGGATATTTATTATCCGAAATATCCAAAATATACCCAAAAATCCAAAAATATATCTAAAATATCTTAAAATATATATAAAATTCTGAAAAAAAAATTAAGAAAAAATATTCAAAATATCAAAAATATTTTTGAAAACCCGATAAAGTTTTTAAAATATATATGAAATACCAAAAATATATCAATAATACCAAAAAACAACTAATATATTATTTTTTTTCGGGTAATTCGGGTATCGGTTCGGTTCGGATATTATCCGATACCCACGGGTCCTCAAATATTTTACCCATCAGGTAAATTACCCCTTACCCGTAACCGAACCGGGTATTTCGGGTCGATTCCGGTTCGGGTTTTCGGGTCCAGGTAAAAATCCCACCCCTAATTTTGTCAATAATGCAGTTATATCGCTTGAATCAATAATACATCATTTGAACATAGTTTACTTATTTGTAATATATATGAGCAAGAGGGTCATGAGGCAACTCATATAGGCGGAGCAACGATGTCTTATGCAAAAGAATCAATCTTTTATAAAGTCATGAATGTATGATTGATAATTTGATATGTAACCCTTCAATGGGTGAAAATAACATGTAAAAAAAAACACACAATTCTACTGCCTTTCAAGCTTAAAGCAAAACTCAACTGTTGAGATTGGGTAAATCCAATAGAGAGAAAATTAGTCTAAAACCAAAAAACGGGCAAATCTTACTCAATGATTCCGGAGCCACCATCGATATCCACTTCGCCCATCCCAGTGTCCTCTTCTTCTTCTCCACTTTCTTCATCGCCACTAATTTCTTCATTGTCAAGTCGTAGCTTAGCCATGTGTTCTGTCAGCATCTTATCATCTCGTTCACTCACCTATCAAAACATAGATTAATATTAAACTCTCTAATATAGGAAAGCTGGTTCTTTCTGACATGCAACTTGGGACGCTTCAACAGTAAAGAAGATAAAAGTACTCACAGCTCTAGCTGCTTCCTTAACGACGAGCTTGCCTTTGTGTGTCTCAATTGTCTCAGTGCAAGCTGCTATGGCTTTGTTTAGTATTTCAATCCCTTGGTCCTGTTTAATATGTTATAGAGACTGAGAACATTAAGAAAAATGAGACAAAACATGGCATTTACGCAAATTCGTGTAAGTAAAAAAATTGATGGTTTAAATGAAGACAAATCCGCAAAGCTACATAATTGGCTAATAAATTTGCAATGACGAGTTTCGGGACAACATTAGCATCTGCCTATGTCTACTTAAGCATTCGGTTTCCTTACAAACTAAATGGTTTCACCTATTGCTATCGAAATTCTGGCAAGTTGCTTTAGTGGGTATACAATCTGAATAGAGATCATAAACCTCTAAATAAGGCCATATCATGTAAATCATAATTAAAGATAGAAGATTGCCTAACCTTGTCAAGTGTCTGAGTAGTAAGGACATACAGAGGAGGTGCAACCAATTTAATCTTAACAGGACAGTCGTCATTTCCTGCAGCTTCAGCCTTTTTCATGGCCTCCTGAAAATGCAAGTATGTGTGAGAAAATAAAACGTAATCATCAATGTCTTCTTTTCATGATTGATAGATAATCCACTAAGAGTTATGACCTTAATGTGAACAACTCCGTCAAACTGAAAACATTTCAATTCGATATCAGCCCGGATTTTCATTGGTTGTGGAGTCATTCTTCTCCTAATGTTCTTCACAAGTGCATCTTTCACTTCTGCCGTAACAGCAGGTACAACCTTAGTCACCTACAAACAGAAACCTTGTAAGATTAGCACCAAAGGAATTTGTATTAACAACTAAAACAATAACCAGAGAACAAAATATACCTCCTGTCCATCAGGTCCAACTTCTTTGATCTCACGTGTGAGGGAACCCAACACAGAATCAGGATCAGTCACTAAGATCTTGAAGGCCTGAACAAAATAAAAATATCTCAGAAATAAATTTCCACGGGAATACACAATTCACAAATTCACAAATTCTTACCTCAAAAGCATGCCCATGTTTTCGATACAAAGGCCAACCAATGTTTACATACAACTCCTGCGATAGAAAAACTTGAATCAATTTATATCATCAAAGATTACAGCAGTAAACTATGATAGCACCTAGATTAAGGGATTTAATCACTAATACAGAGGTTGACCAAAAAAAAAAAAAAATCACTAATACAGAGAGATTAGTCCGCCAGTCGTATCACCAGATTCACCACACAAGGCTCGTAAGTAAACCCGAAGTTTCAACTACTTAGCTTTTGAAATCCTCAACAATAGATGCACAATTTGCATAATCAATACCTCAAAGCATTTCATCATAGAAATAAACATACTCTTCACAGCACAAGAGTGTTTCTACTACACCTTAAACGAAAAGCCATACATTCGAGCATTCCTATATACGCTTCTAAGTTTTAAGTGTATCATCCTTTATGAAACATCTCTAACCAGCAATTCCAGAATTCAGATGAACAGTAATCGTCAAACCCAAATCCGGCGGAAAATCCCAAAACTCCACTTCGATTATAACTAATTTTTGGAGATTTTACCTCCAAATCGATTGACAACGTCTCTGCGACATGGCGCATGATAGAATGAACGAGCTTGCTCTTGTTATACCTCTCTTCACAAGTCTGAATATCCTCCTCGCTGACCCTACGTTTGCTCAGATCAATGTATCCCTTCTCTTTGTCCACACGCAGAACCATGACAGGCTCAATTCTTCCCACCTTAATCAAACTGCTCACACTTCGGATCCGACGGCGGGAGAGCTCGGAGAAGAGAATCATGCCTTCGATGTTGTTGTACTCGAGCAGTGAGACATAGGCTCCCATATCGGCGATGTTCTTGACCTGAATCATCACCGCCATATCCACCTCTGGATATTTCGCCTCGTACATCCGGCACTCAAGATTCGGCGTTTGACTCGCCATGACTGAAAGATTTCGATACAGCTAAAGGTGACGCGAATTCACTTGTTGAATCGGAAAAGCTATGAGGCGGAGATAGTTAGGGTTTTAGGCGACGGAGTAATCAGGCTGATTCTTTGGCTAGGGATAAGAGACGAGCGAGCAAAACAAACGAAAACGAGCCGACTCGCGTCAAAGATGCGTACTTAAAACGACGGCGTTTCTGGAACCCGGATGGAGAACAAGCGGAAAACAATTAGGTTTCGATTGGGCCAAAAAATCCGATGGCCCATTTAGTACGGTTCAGAAAAATAATTGGGCGTAACATTTTCGGATCAAATCCTGGGATTTTGGATTGAATTTGTTTTTGTTTGTTCTTCAATTTTTTTTGTTTGTTCATGAACTGCGTTTAAACCAGCACTGAACTGACCATATGAGTGGCCTCGAATCAACATTTAGCAGTCCAAAAAATTTCAGCTCAAAGCTGTCTCGGAATCAATATTTTTCGGGCGTTTAGGGACTCGGATCGGACCAGACTGTAAAATGTAGAATCGGTCGCAAGGTACGTTCGACGAACTCATACCAGAATTTTAAGTCATGGCTTTGACTCTTAAAAAAAAAAGGTCTACCTCACAAAATCGCAAAAGCTGCAGAACTAAACATGCATATCACTAAGAGAGTTTCATATAGTAGACACTAGAGACACAAGAGTACAAGAACTTAATCCCTCCTCGAAGTAGCTTACTCTTCCAAAAGCATCTGATTGAAATGCCATGTTCCTGAAAATACCCAAACATTAACATAAGTCAATTAAAACCGAGTCTGAAGCACGTAGTGGCAGATTATTAATAAGTGATTTATATGTTTCTTTATCTTCGTAGAACAAAACAAAATGAGAGAGATGAATGTGTACCGTGTCCTTTGCCAACTCTTCGTAGTTGAGCTACATATTCTGAGATTTTCTTGATTGCTTCCACCTGAGAAATGTTTTTTATTTATTCAAAATTCCTAATAGATTCTCTTTGACAGCTTAGAAACCAAAGCATTTCTTTGCCACTAACATAGAACACCAACCTGCTCGGTCAAAAACTCGCTCTCAATAAAATCTGCCAAGTGGACATCTTCGTTCTTGGAAGCAACCTATTGAACAAACCATTACAAACTTGAGAACAGTTCTTGCAGAGTGAAGATAAGATTTACTTTCAAAAATCTAGAATAAACTCAAGGAGATATGTTATTTACACTGTGGAGGTTTAAGAGCTTCTCATTAACTAGTTTCTCCAGTGACAGAGCCAGTTCCATGCCTGCAACAACAAATAACAGAATTGTATGAATTATGATCCAGAGTCATCGGAAAACTCCTAGTGTGGTACTATTCAGTTCTTGCAATGATAAAAACTCGCAATCTCTTCAAAGCTTTTGATAAACATAATATTGGTGTCAACTTTTAGTTTCTCCAAATTTTATTTGGATTGTCGTGTACAAACTCATAAACGAGGAATAAGCATCAACAGATACAAAGTGGTAGCAAATTTAGAGCTTACCATATAGAGCATCTCCTTTATCAACGTGTTCAAACTCTGAGAGAGGCATTACAATGGACTGTAACTTAACCTTCCCACCACGTTTGTTCTGCAATTTTCATGGGAAAACGAAAAACATTTTAGAGCCTAAAATAAGCTCCAAAATTATGGTTTAAGAGAGAGAAATAATGGAAATAATTTATCCTGGGACCTGATACTCCATTAACTTCTCAGCGTGCTCTCTTTCTTCCACACTCGATTCCTTAAAAAACCTGAAACCAAGAAACCAAAAAATTAGACCGAAAATATCAACAATCAATCAACTCTCTTGATGGCCGGAGACTCACTTGGCAAGACCCTTGAGCGCGACGTTATCCCGATCGAAGTAAGCATACATAGCGTGATACACATACGAAAGATTGTATTCCACACTGCAACCAAAAACCGTTGACGAATTTCAGCATCCAGAGGATAAACCGTAAGCAGAATCGACATGAGGTTCAAGTACCAAATCTTAAAGCTAATCAACCAGATTACAGTACCGAATCTCTCAGTTTTTATTAAGAGAGGGAGGTGAGAAAGAAAACCTACTTGATCTGCTCGTTAATGGCGGCTTCGCACTCATCTGAGTATTTCTGGCGGGCGATCGAGAGATGAGAGCTGGTTGGGACGAGATCGAGCTCCTTCTTCACCTCCTCAAACGGCTCGAAAACGACGCCGCTTAGCGCGTCGGTGGTTGATCCCTTGGATGCGCGAACAGAGAAGGATAGGTTTCCAGATTTACCAGAAGAAGCCCGAAGATTCGAGGAGAAATCGATTGGGGACGAGATGGAGGATAACAAAGGAGAGGCATCTTTAATCCCGCCATGGAAATTCACCAGCGAGAAAGCAGAAGAAGAAGAAGAAACAGTCTTAAGAAGCATTTTGACTGTGGGAAAGATATTGTTCGCGAGAAAATTGGAGGATGCAGTGTGTTTTTGTGAGGCGAGGGAGGAATACTAAAACCGAGACTGTGATGGATTGATGATGAGGCTGCGGATGGTAGACACGTGGACGCACAAGATTGATAGATAGGTAAAGGCGCGTGGCAAGCTTGTGGTTCTACTGCGTATCTGGAATTTTCGTCTATCATCATCAGTATCCCGTGAGTAACTGAATTTCTCGGCCCTATCTTGTCTTGAGAGGCTGCGTAATTTTGTTTTATGTGATGAAATTTTATGTTTCATTAATTACTTAACCTAATAAGTAATATTTGTACAATTTTTTTGAAAAAGGTTTTGCTATATTTGTACAATTTTCTAAATGGCAAGATTAGATAAATGGTGAGTTGTTATTTGATATTAGCAAATGACACAAAAGTATTAACTAAAGTTTGAGATGAAATTTAATGCGTTATTTATCGATTATATATTTGATGACCTATGGTATCTTGGATGACCTCAGCTTCAAGTGAGCTGTTGCTTAAGCGGAGACTCTATGCATCCAGATATAACAAAAGACTGCTCCATTAACCAAAGATATTAAACCTTATAAAAAAAATAGAGTTTAAAAACTAACTGTACCAAGAATCTTAGGTGTAAATTAAGAAATTAGCCATTATCTTTGGTTTGGTCGAATTTACTTGATTCTGATTTATCGTTGTTTACATATTAAATGGAATTATTTCAAAACAAAGCATTAACCGAAACAAGTTTATTGGTAATCTAATTGGCCTATTACCAAAATTAAGATTCTGTTTTAAAAGAGAGAACAAAAAGAAATCATATTTATTCGAAAATCTCTGTCACAAGATATTAACCAATCAAAATCATTACACAAGAAACAACCCAATTTTTAGCCAATAATTAGTAACAAAAATCAAGTTATTTTTATATAGATTCTAACTGTTCATCCACACATATTAACTCTATATAAACAGATAAAGTGGGCCAACACTTCTCATTGTGTCTTAGAAAAAGCATTAATAAATAACACATTTCGCAATTTCCACATACCTTAATCAAAATAAGAAGATGGCTTGCATTGCTTCTGCGTTTAAGACTCTGTGTTTGTCTCTCTTGTTCGTCGCCGTTGCAAGCCGTCCGACCGTCACACCAAAGGTTTTCAACGTCCGGCGATATGGTGCTAAATCTAACGGAAAAACTGATAACGCCAATGTATGTATAACATGACCAGTATATAAAAACAAAAGAAATATAATATTGAGAAAATTTTTGTTTAATAATTAACCTGTCTTTTTCTTAACGCATGATTAGGCGTTCACAAATGTATGGAAAAGCGCATGCGCAAGGAAAAGTGGAAACAGTAAAATCTACGTACCGAAGGGAACATTCTATCTCGGTGGTGTAGAGTTCGTGGGGCCATGCCAAAATCAGATTGAATTCGTTATCGATGGAACTTTATTGGCTCCTGCAAACCCTAACGACATTAAGCAGGACACGTGGATCAACTTCAGGTACATTAACAATCTCTATATCTCCGGTGCCGGTACACTCGACGGCCAAGGGAAGCAGTCTTGGCCACTCAATGATTGCCACAAAAACACCAAATGTCCTAAGCTTGCCATGGTACGTACCATTTCTTAAACATTTTTTTTTTTTTTTATTCACCACCGCATTTTCTTTATTTTTAAAAAATATGATTTATTTTTATATTTAAACCATATATTAAAAGGAAAATAAAATTTAAAAGAGACAATAGGCGTAATAAAAACTATAAGTTATATTCATAATTTTTGATCATATTCATAATTTTTTGAAATATTTTACAGACCATGGGATTTGCATTCGTGAACAACTCAAGAATCAAAGACATAACATCACTCAATAGCAAAATGGGACACTTGAACTTCTTCTCCGTCCATCACTTCAACATCACAGGCGTTACTATAACGGCTCCCGACGATAGCCCAAACACCGACGGTATCAAGATCGGTTTCTCTAGTGACATTCACATCTCGAACACACACATTGGCACCGGAGACGACTGTATTGCCATTCTATCGGGAACCACTAACCTCGATATCTCTAACGTCAAGTGTGGTCCCGGACATGGAATCAGTGTCGGTAGCTTAGGGAAGAACAAAGACGAGAAGGACGTTAAGGGCTTAACGGTAAGAGACACGGTTTTTAACGGCACAAGCGATGGTATTCGGATCAAGACTTGGGAATCTTCGGCTTCGAAGATCGTCGTTTCTAACTTTGTGTACGAGAATATTCAGATGATTAACGTTGGAAAACCGATCAACATCGATCAGAAGTATTGTCCTCACCCACCTTGTGAAAAGAAGGTTAGCTTTCTATGCAAGAAACAAGCTTCGTTTTCTTTTCTTTCACACAAGGAAAAAAAAAAACAGAAAACTTGTGTTTCCTTCTTGCAGGGTGAGTCTCACGTTCAGATCCAAGACCTTAAGTTAAAGAATATATATGGAACGTCAAAGAATAAAGTGGCAGTGAATCTGCAATGTAGCAAAAGCTTTCCGTGCAAGAATGTTGAGCTAATTGACATTAACCTAAAGCATAACGGAGTCGAGGATGGTCCTTCCACGGCGGTGTGCGAGAATATTGACGGTTCTGCACATGGCAAGATGGTTCCTCAGCATTGTCTAAATTGATTGGACGGTCGTAACAATGACGGTGTGTTGCATGTATTTGATATTTTCTTATTTGTATAATTGCCCTAGATGGTTCCTCTCACCTTCGCCTTAATTTTTTTTTTTTTTTTTTTACGTTTTACAAGGNTTTTTTTTTTTTGTTACGTTGTACAAGGTTTTTTAATTGTGCAAAAAAGAAGTAAATATACCTTTTTGTTTGTTTTCGTTTGGTCTATATTTTTCGGGATAAAAACAAGCATCTTATTTTGTTAACCATGCACAGAGATGTTTTCGAAAGATATCACTGTAGTGCTGATATGAGAGAGTGAAAAACAAATATTTCCAAACAACATGAACAAGATGACCCGCATGTACATTAAAACATGTAATTTTTTGTCATCATTCATGAGTTATTTATTTGCCCGGTTTGATAGAATCAATGGATTGAATGGAATATAGACCCACCAAATATTCCACATGGTTACGAATGATTTCAATTTCTTTTCGTGAACTTGGATTTATTTTAAAACCTGGCACTTGATTTCTTACTTTCATAGAAGCAATCAATCTATATGCAAGTAAAAATCTGCTATTTCTTAAAAGAAATACATGAAATCCGGTTCGGCGGATCGGAGTATGTTGAACCACTATCCACTAATTTGTTTGGTTCGGTTTCAACTGAGCCGTTGAGAGTCGTGTTGGCATGAGTATAAAAGCCCATTACTAAATATAATATCCAGGCTTCAAATCCATGACCAAATAATTTCGTTTTAGACTTTTGAGTAGAGTCCAATTAAAAAAAAAAAGAACAAAAGTTATGTGGCTGATTCGTAAGAAGCACAAAGTTCAGGGGTATTACTGAAATCTCGATTGAATGAACGGCGGATGTAAAACGAAGAACAGCGACGCGACTGCAGCCGTGCCGAGCACTCATCTC
Organism: Kernera saxatilis; assembly: GCA_900406395.1. NCBI lineage: Eukaryota > Viridiplantae > Streptophyta > Magnoliopsida > Brassicales > Brassicaceae > Kernera > Kernera saxatilis. Next base: position 13,447 of record OVAY01000094.1, read on the forward strand.
TTCTTCTCTCTCTCTGTCTCTCGCCATCTCCGTTGAGATCCTCGGACATGGTTATTAGATCTTAAGATAGAATCTCAAAAACTGAAGGCGGAAATCGAAAAGCGAGGAGGAAAGAGAAATGTCTGGGAGACTTTGGATTCCGAGATTGCTTCTCATCACTCTTCTGCTTATTAGCTTACGAGTTAACTCTCAATGTGAATTCAGTTTCACTCGACGCAACAAGGTCTTTGATTTCAATTTAGCATCTTCGATTCGGAATTTCCCTCACGGTGCGCTCAGCGAAGATGGGTACTTTCTCTTTTCCTTTTTTTTTTTTCTCAGATTCCCTTTTCTCTAGGTTACTTCTCTTATATGCTTGAATTTCGCGTTTGTTGTGCTTTCAATAACTCATTTAATTTCAATTTTGACATTTATTCGATCTCCGGTCTAAACACGCATACAAATTAAGAAATTCGACTGTCGATGAGTAGAAATTTTCAGTAGGTGTTGTAGTTCACTAGTTTGTACAGGTGTTAAAATTATAATGTTTTTGCCTCATTCTATGTTACTTCGTCTGTGTTCTGCTTATACTAAATGCAAGTAATTGGATAATCAGGTTTTATAGAGTGGAAGCGAACAGTACCGTGCTATGGTTTCAGGTTGTCTTCTACATCAGGTTACACTTTGTTTCTGTATTTTTCTCTGTTACACTGATCTTGATACGTGTAATCAAGATTCCAGTATCTTGATTTTCGTGCCTACTCTAGGTCACATGGAAAAGGAATAGATAGGTTAATGGAACTGTTAAAGAAGAAAGATACAAATATTTGAAGATTTTGTTTAGGAAAAGTCTTTAGATATTAGGTGGTTGTTGAAGATTTACAACTGCATGATAGTTATAGACTTATAGTGCCCTTTATGTTTCACACTAGACCAGTGTGATTAATGATTGTTATTTTTTTTTTCTGTAAACCGTCATGTGGAGCAGCTTTGTGACGTGTTGATTTTCAATCACGATCCCCCTCGATGTGTTGGTTGTGAAGTAAGATTTTTGGCCATTTTCATTGTCTTGATCTATCCTTCAACAGAAAGAGAGAGTTTCTGTTTTTTACTTTGAAAATCTCAATCAGTCTCTGTGACTTTCTTTTCTTCACATAGGATTGCGGAGGTCCATCACACTGTGGAACATCATGTAGTGCACTATTGTCAGAAAATGTAAGAGGTACAAAATCTCACTCATTACAGCATGTATATTAATGTATCTTATGTGGCTGACAGAAAACTGATAAGGTGCAGATATTGCATATAATGCGTTGCTTTTGATTTTTTGCTTTACTCAAAGTGTAGCCATCTATGTGCAGTGAGCTGATGAAAAGTTAAAGCATATTAAAAATCTACCATTCGCAGGATATGATGTTTGCAGTTCTCTAGGGCACGCCTCAAGCTCAAAAGTTGATATTATTGGTACGTTTTTGTGAAAAGACTAATTTTCTCTAGTCGCTTGTACTCATGAAGTCTTGGCACTATGTGCGTTCTACGTTGGGATGAAGCTTTTATAATGTTGTTTTCTCCCAACTTTTTTATGCAATTATAATGTGGCAGTGCTGTCTAAGAGATTGTTGTTTTGAATACTGTAGATAAAGAGGATCCTGGCAAAGGCGTCATTGTTAAGATGTCAAGTGGAAGTAAAAACCAAAATTGCTCACTTTCAGTTTCAGTTATCTGCCAGAAAAATAAAGTTAATGTAAGCATTTGTATATCAGACATTTTACTTGAGTTGATAAAGTGAAATTGATTTTTAGCAGTTTCTAGGACTTAATACCTCATTCGCCTTTTTATTTCTCAGGGACCACTCACTCTAGAGAAATCTGGTACCTGTCATTACGTGAGTGTCCAGTATCATCTGTCTGCTCTTTTTCCTATAGCTTTCAAACTACCATGTCTCATTGTTTCTGAAATCTTGAGTTTTATTAGCATCTCAATATCTTTATTTCTAAGAAGTATGGACTCTGGCTTGTTATGGAAATGCTGATTTTTGTGGTATTGCTCTAGTCATTGGAAGGACATATGACATAAGTAAGAGAGCATTCGAAGCTTAGTCTGTATTGTCAGAGACAGTGAATTGTAGAGTTTGTATGAGTGTTTTCATATTTCCTGAGAGTCAAAACAAAATTATTGAAGAAAGTAATGGCAGCACAGGTTAAACCTTGATTTCTGTTTAGCGAGTGATTGACTTAACTTATCACTGTTAGAGTTGTTTAATTATGAAACTGAAGATATTTGTCCTGTCTTTCTCACCCACTCGACTTAAATTGGAAATCTTGTTTCACTGACAGGCCACTGAGCTGCGACATCCTTCCGGTTGTGCAGCAGCTATATCCGGCCATAGTAGTGGATGGGGTTGGTTTAGTACCTTACTAATCATGTGAGCACATCATTGTTTTTTTCTTCGAGGGCTATTGGAATATGTTTTAGAAGTCGTGGGAATTTGATATGAAATGTTCCGATCTTTTTCAGTATGTTGTGCCTGTTTGGAGCTTATCTGCTGGGTGGTGCATTATATCGGTATTTCTCCCTTGGAATTCGTGGCACAGATGTATGTCTCACTAATTTCCTTCATATATGTGAAATTTTTCTCATGTACTGATTCTATCACAACTGAAATGTACATACCCTGTTTATAGGTAATCCCAAATCTGGATTTCTGGGTCACTGTACCTCACAGAACACAGGTATTCTTCTGTGTTTCTATATACTCTTCTGGTGAATTTGTGTCTACGAATTAAATTGAATAGGTTTACTGTTTCTCTTCATCTTGCAGAGCTGTTTTGGTTCACTAGTTCAGAAATTCGGGGGGTCTAGGCATGGTCAACGAACCTCATATTCTCAGGTCAACATCTGAGCAGTCACAGCCTCCTCTCTGATCCATGGTCTGGAGACATATTCCCGACCTTGCTTTGATTCGTTCAACCAATCGCAAACGTCGCCAGATTATTATTCCCTGAGTACTCTTTTGGCCATTATATGACAGCTACTTAAGAAAAGGTGCCTCTCTTTTTCATCTTGTTATGTCATGGATCCCTTGAGAAACGAAAGAATCTTTTCATTTGATAGAAACATTGTTAAGCCATTGCGATATGCGGCCTTTCCCATTTCCAGTGATTGTTCTTTCGAAATTGTTGTTGCGGTTTCTTTAGGCTAATTTTGAAGTTATGTTATGTTGGTGAAGAGTGTGTACAAAGAAGAACAGTGAGAGCCAACTACTTGAGCTTGAAAGCCCAACAAATTCTCAACTAATTCCACTCTTCATTTCATATTGGACTCTCTGCCAACAATTAAAATAAATGTTACCCATCAAATTTGTTTTATATTGTTTTCTAAGTAACAGCAAAAATCCGTAGGGCAAAAGTGAAGACAATGATATGTCATCTTTACAAGTCGATCAATGTATGAAAAAACACCTCAAGGACACTTAGCTTCGAAGCCAAGCGAAGTTATATTCCTCACCTCTATCAATCATCTCATATTTTCCAATAGGAGCTACAAATAAAGATGACATATCATTGCCTAAGAAAATTTTAATATTAAAATAAATTATGACAAATATTAGAAGAGTATTATTCCTAGTAAAAAGACCAAAGAAACTAATGATTAGTCAGAATCTACTCATCTAGGTTGGATTAAATCAAACACAAAACTTACTAGATGTAGTCTAATGGTAAACTCAGGGATTGTTTTTTTTTTCTTTCTTGAAATTGATGAAAACAAACCGACAGATAAATACGAGCATGAACTTAAAACACGAATGTATGAATTGCTATATTAGAAACCTTGTTAATTTGTCATACAGATAAATAAATTATATCTTACGAAAATAATCATTAGTTAGGAGACAACCACTCCGTTGCGTCAACATTTACCTACTCATCACCCCCTAAGTATTATCATTTTGCTAATTTGCAAAATTTCACCACCAAATATAATCATAACCATATTATATATTACCTAATCGTTGTACAATACACATCTTTAGTATTCCTTGAAGCAATTCCAAAATAAGTTATTTTGGCTTCCTCCTTCCACATATTATTTGCAGGTTGATGAGAATGAGATCATCAAGAACCCAAAGTGTTCATTTCTTAATTACATCTTCTCTTTTCCTAAGCCTGGTTATAAACTTTGAATACTGAAATCACAATTTGTGACACTCATTCTTCTCTCTCTTTCGCAATGCTAAACATGAAACCTTCATCACCAATTTCCTTCACTTCTTCTTCTCTTCCTCCTTCACTTCCAAGAAAAACCCGTCTCTCTCCTTACCTCTTCACACTCTTAATCTTCATTCTCTTCGTCTCTGTTCTCTATGGTGAAGACTTCATGTGCATCTTTGGGCAGCTCGAGCCAAACTTCGTCCTTCAACCCTCTCGAACACCCGGTAACCATTTCTTCACTAAACAATTGTTTGAATTATTGTTGAAAACTAGACACTGAGATCGTGTTTTTTTATTGAATTTTGGGTTTTTTAAGAGAACAAAAGGAAGGTGGAGAAGATTGCGTTTGCTATAGGTAAAACAGAGGAAAGCTGTGACGTATTTAGTGGGAAGTGGGTGAGGGACGAAGTTTCCCGACCACCGTACGAGGAATGGGAGTGTCCGTACATTCAACCTCAGCTTACGTGTCAAGAACATGGCCGTCCCGACAAAGATTATCAATTCTGGCGGTGGCAACCCAACCACTGCGATCTCCCCTCGTAAGCTTACTCTCTCTATCTCTCTGTTCACTCTGTTTTCTCTGTTTCATGGGTTACTCTGTTTTCCCTGTCTCAAGTGTTTCTCTGTTTTCCTGTTTCGCGCGTTACTCTATTTGTCCCGATGGTTTAAATCGCTAATATCTGAGTTTGCCTTTACCATGTGAAGTTTTTCTTACATTTTTGAAAAGTAGGTAGGACATTTGCAATTTTTCATAAAATACTTTAACAAAGTATAAACACATACACCAAAAGCCAAAATGCGGTAAACGCAAACAAAAATGTTCCCATTCTGTTTGCGTGAACACTTGTCCAAACAAAATTGTTGAAAATATTTTTAAAAAAGAATGTTGTGGTTTCATTTGGATTAAACACAAACTCTGTTTTCTATGTTTCATAGATTCAACGCGACGCTTATGTTGGAGACATTGAGAGGGAAGAGGATGATGTATGTAGGAGACTCATTAAACCGTGGAATGTTTGTATCGATGATTTGCCTTCTTCATCGTCTTATCCCTGATGATCAGAAATCAATTAAAACCTCTGGTTCCCTCACTGTCTTCACTGCCAAGGTAAATCAATCTACATAACTTAAATCATCACTTCTTTTAATTGCAAATATTTCACCTTTTTTGAAGGCTTATTATTTCTATGCGCAGGAGTATAACGCGACGATAGAGTTCTATTGGGCACCGTTTCTTCTAGAATCGAATTCGGACGATGCAATTGTCCATAGAATATCAGATAGGGTTGTGAGGAAAGGCTCAATTAACAAACATGGTCGTCACTGGAAAGGCGTTGATATCATTGTCTTCAACACTTATCTATGGTGGATGACTGGATTGAAGATGAACATCTTGTAACCAATTTTAACTTAAAATCCCCACAATTCATATAACAATATATATATGTGCATATCAATAATATTCTATGAATGGTTTTCTGATGATATTTTGTATATAAATATATAGGCAAGGATCGTTTGACGATAAAGAGAAGGTTATTTCAGAGGTTTCGACAGAAGATGCGTACCGGATGGGTATGAAGAGTATGTTGAGATGGGTGAAGAACAATATGGATCGTAAGAAAACTAGGGTTTTCTTCGCAAGCATGTCTCCAACTCATGCCAAGTTAGTGTTTTTGACCGTTTTGATCGAAAAAATTAGCGCACAAAAAGATACGAAAGACTGATAATCCAGCCTTATTATAATATGTTCAGCTATAAACACCACAAACTGCTTAAATTCTACTTACTAAAGTAACAAGTTGATCGCTTTATTAGCAAGAAACCGACTGGTTAGGGTTATATTGATTTTTTGCTTTTGTTCTGGTTCTATGACTGTTTCAGGAGCATAGATTGGGGAGGTGAACCGGGTCAGAATTGCTATAATCAGACAACAATTATAGAAGATCCAAACTACTGGGGATCAGACAGTCGGAAAAGCATAATGAAAGTGATTGGAGAAGTGTTTGGGAGATCGAAAACGCCGATAACGTTACTGAACATAACGCAGATGTCGAATTACCGGAAAGATGCGCACACGTCGATATACAAGAAGCAGTGGAGCCCACTTACGGCGGAGCAGCTGGAGAATCCGACGAGCTATGCGGATTGTGTACATTGGTGCTTGCCTGGCCTTCAAGATACTTGGAATGAGCTTCTCTTTGCTAAACTTTTCTACCCTTGAAAAACAGAAAGAAAAAAAAAAACTGTTTACCCGTTGGAAAAATTCACGCCGTTTTGGATTTTTTGAGTTTGGAAAGAGGCCGGCCTTGTCGAGAATTTGTAAAATGTTAGTCATTGAATTGATCTTGTTTCGTTGTGGTTATTATAAGACAAAAGGCTTTGACACATCGAAGATGAAAAGTGGCCATGTAGCAAAAAAAAGGGTGGTCTCTTATGTAATCTTTCGGAATTTATCATTCAATTTATTGGTGAAACAGTGATACTTAGTCGATTGTTTATTATTACAAAAGAAAATTGAAAATTACTCTACTAGTATTACATGGTTTCGTGACACTGTTCGAAATTGATCATCTTTTATATATATCTAAAACCTATGAATGACGAGACAACAATGACGCTAACACAAATCATTAAACTGATTACATGTTTTGGTCGCTGGTTAACCATGTACGTATAAACCTAATACGATTATAATATCTGTAGAAGATGAAAATATATGAAAAATACAAAAACCTAATAAACAGAGAATACAAATATTTTTTTAATAATTTTAAAGATTTTTATTTTGAAATTGCATGTATCGTAAAACAATTTTACCATTAATCTATATTTGATCTCCATCGCATCAATGTTTTTTACGTTACATCATTCTCACACCGAAATGCTTTCAACCCTAAATCGATTGTATTGGAAGCTAAAATCAGAGATGAAAAATGTTTATCACCAATCAACTTAGGAGGAGAGTGTACTCTTCATGTTATATATTGAATTTTGTTTGCCTTTTTCAGACACACTCATATGGATATTGGCTAGATCAGAAATGACTAAAGATATAGTTACATTTTATTTTATTTTTTTGTTTCTTATTTTAATGAGTTAAAGTGTTTAGATAGTCCAGCTAGGACTATATAAAAATATGAACAATCTCCATTGCTTTTTTAAAGTATGTATATATATCACAGCTATGTACGATATCACAATCTTTTATGCATGTTTGTATAGATTTGAATATAAAGAAAATAGTTAACTACTAGTACTTTATATGCAACATGCCTCATTGGAATATACAAACCCCAAAAAGTGTATCTCTCTTGGATTGGTCAGAATTACATATTCACACGGAAATGCATATGTTATTATATTTAGGTAAAATAATAATAATATGAAAAAAACCTTATGGGTTTATAAATGAATAAAAAATGAAAGAAAATATAAGTAAAATAGTGATGCAAAATAGGGAAGACAAAAAAAAAAAAGAGAATAAGAAAGGTGGGTGGGTTTAAATGTCATTTTACAAACGACCAAAAGAGGGAAAACATTAATAGCCTCCTTGCCAACTTGCACCTCAACTTGCAATTCCTTCCTTCCACGACAATGTTTACATATATTTCGTACTCATTATGATAATAAATTAATAATCATATATAATCAATTTGTTTTTTTTAAACATTTATTATTTATGGAATATATTTAAAAGGTGTTAAAGAATAGTAGCGACTTTATTTTTTCCTTGCAACTTGCATGCTTTGTTTTTTTTCTATAACAAGTTGGATTTGATTACACCCCAACTTGCATTTTACGTACGATCATATACATTTCTATATATGTATTCAATGTTGAATTTGGTTTCACAAGTCTCGAAATCTTACTTGTTAATTACAAAGTAACTTACTCATTTTGCTTTTGGAAACTTTGAAAGAATGGAAGTCTTTTCATCTTGTTCATTGGATTCTTTTGATATTTTACGTTCTAATTCATAAGATAATATATGGGACAAGGAAATCCGTAAAAGTAATAATTTTGACATTTGAATTATTGTAACGGTTCACGCATCCCAAAATAAAAAAGACCCGAGGAATTTTATCACTTTGGTGAATAAAAGTAGGATTAGTTTTAATTGATTTTTGGTGAATAAAAACATAAACATATACGTAGTAATGGAAATTGATTGATGAAATGGCAAACAATTCGAAAGTTTTTAGTTTCCGAAATTAGGAAAATAAATATAATTCTGTAATCTCCTTCTCTTCCTGCCAAATTTCAGTATTACTTGTCACTATTTATTTTGGCCTAGCATTGTACAGACCATAATTAAATTTTTGTTCAAAATATACATACAATTAAAACTCAATATAAATTACACATTGTTTCGAGTTTATGGTTAATCGATGTTATATTACATCAAGGATTGAACGCTCTGATTATATAACTGATGATCAGTTATATATATTAAAAGACCAAGTAATTCTATTGTCTGTACTTTGTACATCTGATCAACATAATGCAAACGATGTATTATACTTAACTTCTCTCTTAATTAAGATAAAGGAAACCAGCACATGGGTTTTCTGATTGCCCACAAATGTTCAGATCTCTTCATATCGTATGTATATTAGTAATTATGCCAATGAATATATTAATCAAATTGTTGGTAATACACATTATTATGTACGTTTTTAAAATATCACACTCAAACTAGAGATCATAATCTCGGAAATATTGAAACAATACTCATTAGCTGAATCAATATATTGTTTCACGATTAAGCTAAGATCATATATACATATATAAAGTAACTTGGTAAGAAGAATATTATGAAAGAACAAAACCTAAACAATCAATGGTTTGTTTATTTTAAAGCTACGAGAGACTATACAAAAGAGTTCAAGAAGAAATGATCTTAAGGGTAAACTAAAGTATCGTCGAAACGAACATTTAACAAACCCTAAAACCCTAACTTCGAAAAACCATAACCATCATTTTTCTTTTAGTTTCGAAAAATCCCCGACGATAGTTAAATAATCTAGAACCCAAACCCACCTCGAGAATCCCAAAAAAGAAGAATAGAAAATAAAAATAAAATAAAACTTAAAAAAATGTAATTATGAGAATTTGGGCGGGTTCTCGGCGAGTTTAGCCAGCGATTGCAAGTTGCAACGTACAATGGTATCTGCGAAGCTGCAAGTCTCTTCCTTGTCGTTACCTGCCGGTACGTCAACGACGTATGACTCAACGACACGTGTCCTCTTCTTATCGTCCTCCGACGACGAAGACTCGTGCACCGTCGTAACCGACCTGTAGTTTAGAAGCCTGTGGTCCCCACCCACGACGCTGAAGCTGATGACGTGGCGATCGTCGTCCATGATCTCAAGTCGCTCTAGGCTGAACGCCGCGGGTAGACCAGAGACGACTCGGACCTCTCTCACGGAGCCGACCTCTCGACCGTCTCCGACAGCCACGTGGCAGCTCCTGACGAAGTGTTTGTACGCTTGAGGGTTTTCGAAGCGGCTGAGGATCGACCAGACGGCGGAGGCCGGAGCATCGACGTCCTGCACCACGACGGAGAAGCACTGAGAGGGACCCACCACGTGCGTGTGGGAAAGCTCCACGTGCTCCGGCACATCAGCCATCCCGCGCGTGAGGCTCACTTGCTGAAGCTGCTTGTGGTGGTGGTGATAGGTGCTGACGGTGGCGTTGGCTATTTCTGCGGCGGAGGATGATCTCTGAAACTGTAGCGACGTTGGCATTTTTAAATCGGTGTGTGTTTAAAGAAAAAAAAAAAAGCAATCCTCTCTCTCTCTCTCTTATTTTTCTCTGCTCTGGCTGTCTCTCTCTTAAGAAAAAAGAGAAATGGATTGCTTCGTGAGGTCCTATGAGATATTTCTATATAGATGTATATATATAAGGAGGAAGGTGTAAAAATATAAAAATGCAAGTATGTGGATACTAGATGGATGAAGAAAGAGAGAAGTTAGTTTGTGTGGGTTCGTCGGTTGTCCACTTGGGATTTGTTTGGAGTTTGTATTTTTCGCAGATGAAGAAACTCTCAAATCTCAATCTCTCTTTCTCTCTCTTTATATCAAGGACCGGCCCGGTTCCCCACCAAAATCTATGGATTGGTTCTCGATAGCATAACCGGTTATTTTTATCAGTTTTGTTTTTACTCGGTTATTTACTGAGTTAACTTTAATTATTAGTAGTTATCACAAGGATTACGCATGTAAACGCAACCAAGAATTCTTAAATAACCACGCAAGCATTACTGAAATTTCAATCTTCAATTGAAATACTTTCTTCTTTTTTTTTGCATACCCTATTTTAATTGATATAGTTAGTTTTAAGATTTTTATTTTTTCACTACTTTTACTTTTTTGAAAGACCAAAATTCACCTACCAAGGACCAAGTCGTATTAACAAAAAAAAAAAAAAAACTCGATAACGCTAAGAAAAATATACTTTACAATCCTTTTCATGATGCAGCCCAAGCACTCTTAGAAGAAATTTGAAGAAATGAAATCAATAATTTACGTTGAAAATACTGGGAACAAAAAAAAATTTATAACTCATCTCTATTTCGCCGATGATATTACAATTCACAAAAAAAAAACTTTAAACATTAACTATGTTTAAATCTTCCACCGTGTCTCTAGACTATCGATAGAGCTAAATCACAACGTTATTAAACATTTTCATAAATGACTAAATTAGTCATTTTGAAACTTTTGTCGAAAATCTGCATGTACGATATTTACGCCTATTTTTTTTTCACAAATAGCAAGATATAATAATGTTTGCAAACTAAATTTAGAAGTATAGGACTGATAAAACTTAATGATTTGGATGTTACACACTAGAACATGATCACTATAGGTCGAGTTGGTTAAGCTCTACTTATTTTTGGTACGATTATTGGATGTCTTCTTGGTGGATTTTGGAATCATTGGAACCTTCCTTCTGACTGTACCGGGAGAAATTTTACCTGGCCAAAAATAACTAAAGAACTTTGAATATTCCAAGTTGGTGTAAACAGCATGTCATGGGTCCATCATAGTTATCTTTCCTCATCTTGTAATCAACTTGGCGATTTGATACTAAGAAAGTAATAATCAAATTATTTTTCAACAAAGAAAATAACAGAATATTAGACGAGTTAGATGACAATCAATTACGCAGTTGCTAAAAGTAACAAACATAAAGTCAGGAAAATTTTCGAATTGGACAATATTTCTTTGGTGTGTTTCCTTCCACAAACGTAAATTCAAATCAAATGTATGAATATTGGACTCCTGAATTTGGTGGTGGGCATAATAACAAAAAAACAATTGGGAAAAAATAATAAAGGGTTACTTAATGCATTAGATTTTCCAACAACTATACAACTATACATATTCCCAACTAGTCCTACTTGTTAGATTAATACGAATAAGAGAGCAATTTGCATCACTAATTGAATCTAACATCTTATAGAATAAGAAGAAAAAAGTTTACAATTTGCAGTTTTTTGCACAGTCCTCGATGTAAAGATTGCTCATCTTATAAGCTTCCGGGTTAGGTGACATAATCTCTCACCATACACATATGTAACTGAGCACATTTGCAAAATAATATCCCTCATAGATCACAAGTTGATGTGGAAAATGTGTTTTTTTTTTTCAGTCGAATTATTCGAGCGTTTTGTATTTACATTCACTAGTAGTGAAAAATTATTATAAATTCAAGTTTTCCCTCTTTTCCTTGTCTATTATTCATCAATTACATGATGGTACAAAATCAATTTTTTTGTTGTTGAGTAGAGTAGAGATGGTGTAATGACGAGTGTTTTAAAAGAAGGTCATGAAGCAAAACACGATTATGATATGACGATGATAAGTTTTGGGTTCTCCAATCAAACAGCAAATGAATGCGTCTGACGAATCTTGAAATCATCGTTGAATGAGAGAAACGAAGCGTACGTATCTTGTGTTATTTATATTCATCACAATATGAATAGATATGTTGATGTATTTGACAAAACTGGAGATTTGCTTCTCCTCCAGCATTATGGTAGGGAGACTTCAATCATGTTGATACATTTTGCATGAAGATACAAGGTGGTATTTTAGTATTATCAATGAAAGATTCGGTTGATGATAATAGAAACCAAATAAATCAAAATTAAGCGGAGGTTACAAAATTGTACCTAACATTTCATATTATGAAAATAAAGATTTGATTGTGGTTTTTATGTAGCGATAATGGGATCATTTATTAAAAAACATATGGATCTCTTAGGATTTCATTAAATTCAATTTTAAAGTAACGGAGATTGGCTCAAGCTAACTGAAAAAATGAATTATTTGATTAGTGGAAGACAAGAGCATCTCAAGATGGAGTAGCTGTCCAGGACCTTGTGGTCAGGTGGTAAGGAGACGGGTCTGGGACGCCAACACGTTTCAGGTTCGATCCACCTGCTGCGTGAAACTACAACACATTGTTCCTGGACACCCACACGGATATGGGTCTATGCTTTCGGGTCCATTTGCATATCCGGAGAGAGGATCTATCTGTGGGCTGCACCTCCCCCAGGGATTAGTCTGGGCCCTCCATAAACTTGGGATTTACTTTGAGTTATCAAAAAAAAAAAAAAAAAAAAAGGGGGAANAAAAAAAAAAAAAAATGGAGTAGCTCGCAAAACTAGAAAAGCCGGAGGATAGTTTTGGTTGGATCAAGCAATTTAATCAATATTTTTTTCTTTATGACCAAAAATAGAGAGGACTTATTCTTGGCATGAATCATGAACGTCAACGACTAGAAAACTTCAACAATGAATCTCAGAATCATGTTCATGTTAAATTGAAGCACTCGTACTATGCATTAATATCACAAAATTATACGATTATATATCCGAAAGCCTCTGTGGTGGGGGTTTTTAGCAGTTATGTGGTGCTACCATAGATAAATCTACCATTTTCGCTTGCTAGAAATACAAGTATAAAATTTGACATCTATCTTTTTCCCCACTAATTTTAATTTTTAGGTGACGATATATTTGAAAGATATATTTCTCATTTGCTAATCCGTTCCAGTTTCGCCTACAGGAAAATATAATGTTTTCATAAAAAAAAAATTAATGAATTACATATTTCGCAAAAACTACCACATAAATTATACAATTCCAACGTTTTAGAAATCCTAAACTACTCAATAATTTTCAGTTTTCACAAAACTTAATCTTTTCTAATTTTGGAAAAAAAAAATTCATTTTAAAAATGTCCACTTTTTCAATTAGTCATGGATTAGACATATAATTTTAGATATTTTTAGTAAAAGCCGGCCGCTTGTTTGTTGATGATAATTTGTAGAAAGAATAAAAATCTCCAACTACATAACATATTATTATTCCATTTAAAATTATAAAATCTCCAACTACAATTATAAAAAAAAAAAGCAATTTATTTCAAATGTAATATTAAAAATATATATTCAAAGATAAACTTAACTTCGAAGAAGACATTTGAGTGAATCAGATTACAACGCGATTTAGAAGATAATAATAAAAAGTGGTTCAAAATTTAATTAAAATAAGAAAAGAAAATGTCTAAAAGAGTTGCATCTCATTCTTATGCAGAAGAAGACACATTGTCAAAGGGAGGAATTGTGGAGGTGCAATAGCCAAATCCCATACCCACCTATTGTATGGATAGTTAATTAACAGTTTGCCAACTTGTTTTTTTTTTTCTTCATTTTTCAACAGGCTTTAAAGATCTTCAAGATTCGAGCAAGAAAAACGATTTTGGAGACCAAAAGAGAATGAATAACTACACCCCCTTTTAATAATATGTAAATATGTCCCATTTGCACTTTCAAATCTCCAATTTGCTTTTTGTGAATATACAGCTAGATATAATATATTACACTTGTTTTCTTACCTCATTGCTTATGTAATCTAAGACAACCTGAGGAAATTCTGCAGACCACAAACTCCACTCTTGTTTTAATCAATTTTATAAGAGAACAATAAAGCCAAGCACAATCCATCGGATAGATCTAGTTTTTATTTTATAAAATCAAACTTGCAAAGTCAATAAATTCACTACGCAATATCACATTAGTCCATGTCCACTCCCTTAGATGAAAATTAGATGTGAGAACATGGTTTACATATGAAACCAACCAGTTTATATCCGAATTTCAAAGATCAAAATTTTGTAGCTTATATGCATCCAAAGTCAAAAAATTTCTATATACATCCAAGGTTCAGAACTTGCTATAAATCCAAAGTTTGAAACTTCATATGTATCCAAAGTCTGAAACTTCTTTGTATATATTCACAAGAAAAAGAAAGAAGGAATCATATCGAACTTGTCCTACATTACCTAACCATATTTACTATGCCTCAAACCATTAACATCAGTAAGTCTCAGTAGCTTCAAAGAAAGTTAGTTTCTAGCTAGTAACGGCTAGATCGCCTCAGAGCAGAATCACAAAATTAGGCCAGTCATATGAATCTGAGATCTTATATCGCACCGTGAACATCTTTTTCTCCTTCAAAATCCATGTCTTGTATGTCAAGATCCTGGAACCTGTGACGGTCTAAATCCATAGCATTGTTCTCCATTTCACTCGGGTGAACGATAGGATATCCAAAATCAACTCCAGGATGAGCAATCTCTGTGTGGTTGAGGCTCCCGAGCAAGTTAGCATCTGGAAACTGTATCTGGTAAGTGAGGTTTGACGGTCTATCAACTTGACCCTGCATTGTCTCTTGACCAGACACAATGTTCAAGTCTAATAAACCCAACAGCTCATCTACATCAAACACTTCGTCCACACCAAAGTCCCATGGTTCATGTTCATCGCCATTTCCAGTTAGCCACTCATCTAAGGTCTCCTTTTTCGGGTCCAGTCCAATTCCAAAAGTACCATCTGAATTAAGTTCCTTCATTTCCTCTTTTACTTCCAGGACTTCTTTAATACACTCAGAGCTATTCAAGGGAACATATTCATCGCTACGATCCTCTAGTTTCACCTGACCAGAACCAGATCTCACATTTGTATCCTGAAGTGCACAAACTTCAGATTCATCTGACAATGTAGTAATCGAGCCAGACACAGTGGCGGCAGTCGAAGAAGAGCCATTTGTGATGTCGGGAAGATTGAGTCGGGCAGACTGACCGTACATAGCTTTGGCAGCCTCGTCATACGCCAATGCAGCTTCACATGCACTAGGGAAAGTACCGAGCCATAACCTAGAACCTCGTCCTGGCTCACGGATCTCAGCGACCCATTTCCCCCATGTCCTCTGTCTAACTCCTCTGTAGTTACAAATCCCATTTTCAGGTCCTCCCTTGCCTTTCATGCAACCTTTCTTAGAACCCTTTGCAGGAGGCTTTCGGACCGGCTTGAGACCACCATCATCGTTGCAAGAGGCAGCCTCAGTCTGCTCATTGTACTCTCTCCATTTCTTTAGAGTCTCAGCTACATTAGCACCATCTCGTGACTTCCTTTTCCTGGGAGAATCAAAAGGCATAGAAGCAAGATTAGCAACCTGCTCGAGAACTCCCATTGCTCTTTTTCTGTTTCTTTTTTTCTCTCTTCACAAAATTTAAAGCAACACACTCGACAATACGTTGAATCAAAGAACCTTCCAACCAAAAATTTCAACCTCCAGAACGTTATCACATCAAAGTAGATACAAGGACAAGTTTCAAAATCTGCAGCATAACAGCGAGCAAAAAAGATTCCATCACCGACAAAATCAGAACAGAGCAAACTCAGAAGCAGCGATTCGTATATAAAAACAGAGAATCACCAAATGATTCTCCCCGAAAACAGGAAAATGACCTCCCAGGTAAAGAATCTACACTTAAACTTCAGGGAAGAAACCAAATTTGCATCTTGTCAGATAAAATCCTCTCATTTCCAAGGCTTTTAACCACAAACGAAGCCTCAATCGCACATACCTCATTCTATAAAGACAACTTATGCCCAAAATTAGCCAATTAGTTCCAAATCTTTATTTACGAAGAACCCCCAAAACCCTAAATTGAAACCCTCGAGCTTCCACTTATTACACAAACAAATAAACTTGGCGATACGCACAAAAACAACCACAATCCTACACAAACCGAATCTTAAATCCTAACACTAAAAAAACATCACATTTATATAGATATTAACCGAAACACGAACCCATTTTGAATGGATACACAGGAGGGGGGGGGGATCGTAAATGTTTGAAACAAACCTGTCAACAATCTTCGACGGCATGTAAGAAAGTACTCGAACGCAGAAGCAGAAGACGAGGATTTCGATTAAACTTCCGTCGAAAGAAAAAGCAAGGATCCGAAGAAGAAGAAGAAAAGAAGGGATTTGAATGTAAATAGATAGTAGATTTGTAGTAGTAAAGAAGATAGTTTTTCTGTAAGCAGAGACGGAAAAAAAGGAGAGAAAAGGAGAAGCGTATTTATATATACTGTCAAGTCTTTTGATATTTCAGATATTTTGGTGCTGACGTGTCGCTCGAACTTTCCCGATTCTGATTTCGGCTTGATCCAGCCCTCCCTTTTTGCTTTGGGCCTAAGTTATTTTAATTTATGTTTTTGGACTATTTTACCCTCAGAGGTTATGTGGAATTTCGTTTATGCCCCTCTTTGGATAAGTATGCTTTGACTAATCAAAGATCAAGTCGTTGATTTTTGAAATCAGGTGGCTTTGGTCCATAGTATCACGTCTAAGTATGGATTAGTGTATTAATCAATTTGTTAAGTACTAGATTAAAAAAAATTAGAGGTTAAGATAACATTACTATCTTATAGATTTTATGCTACATAAAGTTAATATTCTGAACCTCAAAATATTCAACTTTAACAGTTTGTACATAAGCTAAAATGTTTTAAAATATTCTCAACTCATTATGAAAAGTTTTGTTTTGTGCAGTTTTTATTTAGTTCATGCATGCATTATGCTATTTAGTTTAGCTAGATTATGGCTTAACAATTTAAATATATATAGCTTCTAACTAATTTTCTAACTGGTTGGTTATTAATTTATTATACCCCAAAAAAAACAAATGTGATTGGTTAGTGTTGGGTTTTTTGATACAATTGGTTAGTTCGTGACGCTGACATATCACATTGAGCCTTTGATGAATACTGAAAAAATCAGCTTCGGAACTTGAGAAAGAAGTAAGCGCAGCGCAGGACGGCCATGAAAAAAAAAAGGAAAAAAAAAAGGCCAATGTGGCCTTTTGCATGTGACACACGTGACGCCACTCAGAATTCGACACGTCACTTCAAAATCTTTGTGTGTACTCGGAGGCCGAGTCTGAGTCTGAGGTTAGGATATTCCAGCCTCACATCCCGATTTTATTTGTTTTGATTTAACGGGACGATTCAACTTAATTTATCAGTTAATGGGAGCATGGGTGCCAATATTTTGATAGAAAGAAATTATTAATCTCAAATAAACATGACCTAATAGGACACTCCAATATCAAAAATAAACTAATTTCTTTTAAGATTATGTTTGTTTCCGAGATTTGAAAGATAAAAAAGTTTCTCTTAATTTCCTATCTATTCAATATTCCGATAAATTTATGAATGGTAACATGTGTAAGAAACCGTAGGATACCCAATTTCAATGGCAACAGCAAACTTCCACATACGAACTATGGAAAGAGAGACAATCAGCTTCATAGACAGTTTTATATATCGTCCCACAGGCGCAAGTAACATTCTCCAACTCTAGTATTCGCTTCGATGAGAAATCTATATCGATTTCAAGCTTCCGCCTAGCAGCAACTAGGATTCAATTATATTAAATTTTTAGAATCTACTAATTGTAAAATATTGGTAAGTACTCTTGCTCTTTTAAAATTAATGCAAAGAAAGTAAAAAAAAAAAAAACATGTGTAAGAATGATTATATTTGCTGATTACCCAAAAATTAACAAAGTCATGACAACTTTGGTTTCTTCTGGTAATGTCGAAGTTATGATTCATCCGCGTCGGAAATCACTTTGCTCTCCCCAACTTTTCTGCTCAACTAACAACTTGGAATTCCGTGCCCCTTTTTCTTTATTAGTTCATACAAAGACACTGAATCTATTATCAAGTTCAGATATATACAATGTTACGTTATAGAATAATAATAATATTTATCAATAAGGCAATGTGATATCCGATCAAAAACACCATGTTAAAACAAAAGCCAGTTAGGCTAGCTAAGTTTTTTCTTTTAGAACATCAATGTTCATCATGTGGTTGAACCCCTCGATTTGACTCAGCTTATATTACGCCAGAAACCTTTTTTTGTTTATGATCACTTAATTTCCAGGCTTATTTATGGAAAGAAAAAAATATAGAATTTTAGCTCAACAACCATTCAAACACATCAAATTCATTCACTTGGTCAAACACAACTTCACGAAAGATCAAAGGAATGATTCAATTAAGCATAAAGGAAAAGACGAAAAATCAACTTTCGTGATACTCTTAGCACTGATTGGGTACTATAATGTCAAAAGAATACATCAATAATCGCTGATCGGGTCCGGTCCAACTCAGGAGTAGGACCCGGTTAATCTATAGCCAGCAAAAAACAATTGAATATAACATGAAAACTATTGTGGTTATATGTTACAAAGTATCTTGAACTAGTAATTAACAGACCGGCAAATCAGCTGGAGGCTCCTCCATTGTCTCTAATAGTCCTTTTCCGTTCTCAACCAAGAAAGCCATGGCTAGTCCCCAAGATATGTGTGCATCTAAATGACAATGCATTATCCAAACCCCTGTTTTCAATCATTTGTACACATACAATTAATTAAATTAATCCCGATAATGCGTTATTAAATCATGCCAATTCGATCAGAAACCCAATCGAAAAACTCAAGTAAAAAACCGAACCAAATCCTAGTATGGTGTGAGTAGATTTTTTTCTTTTCTTTGTCTAAAAAACTGGAATCGAATTCAAACCTAACCGAGGAAATTTTTGATTTTTTTTGATGTTTTACTTTAGGTACTATAATTCCTGAATCGAAAATTCGAAAAACCCTAAACCGAAATCCGAATTAAACACTCATATAAATGGAAGGTTTTAATATTTTGTTTTGGTTTACCAGGGTTGTCTGCGACGAATCTGATGACGGCCCAACCGTTAACAGGTACGCCCACGGTGTTTCTAAGAGGCGGATCTTCCAGATTGTATTTCGCGGTATCTTTCTTGGGGTTGAAGTTACCGAAACCCTCGGCGACAATGTAAAAGTCATAGCCGTGTAGATGAATAGGATGATTTTCGGGAGTTACTATACCAGTGTCCTGAAGAACAATTTGAACCTTTGATCCATACTCGAGCTTGTATAGCTTAGTCCCTCTCGCAGGTTGGTAGAGAGATCTGCTTATGTTGCTACCTGTGTAATCGAATTTAACCGGAGGCTTCGCCGGAAAATCGGTTGTGAAGACTCCGGGGATATCATGGTGGTGAGCTTGAAGGAGGGAGTAGTTACTAGGGAGAGCAAATGAAACGTTGTTCATCGATGCGGTGAAGCGTGTGCCGTTAGGACCTTGGCATCTTCTTGATCTGAAATTCTTAGGACAGTTGTTGAGACCGAGTCCGATTGTCACGAAGAGATTCTCGTCGATTTGTGTCGGAACCTCGGCTCGTTTTAGTGATCGGAAGCTTTGGCTAAAGCGAGTGACTGTGTTTGTGTCGTTGTAAGCTGGAAGGAGAGGCATGATCGGTTTGACGGAAATACCCTTATTGGTTCCGCCGCTGCAGCAAGGTGCGGATTTGTATTGGAGGATTGCGGTTGTGGTTGTGTTGCCAAACGGTGCGTTTTGGGCGCTTTGGTAAGCTCTTGCGGCCATGTAATAGCGGTTCGGTGGTTGGTCACCGGTTATGAGGACGTCGGTGGTTTGGCCGGGGCCGAGAACCACGACGTTGGTTGTGAAGGGTTTTAGGTATGAAGCGTCAGCTCCGACCACCGTGAGCTTGTGGTTAGCCACCGTGAAAAATAGCGGTTGGTTTAGTGCGGAGTTTATTACTCGTAGTAGTATGGTCTCACCAACATTTATGGGTACTATTGTCGTATCTGTAACAAAAATATTATAAATATAAAAGTTAGTATATAATTATGTGGGTCTTTTGGGCTGATGCTTTTGTTTTTTTCCTTATAAATATTTATTTGAATAAAATATACCAAATTCAGTTATGACAGTTGGGAAAAAAGGCGGAAAAGAAATATGAAAATGGACCAATTTTTTGGACCGTTGATATAATTGTAATTAATTTGAAGTAAATGAAAAGAAAGGAAAAAAATGTTAAACCTTGAGAAGAGCATTTATAGAGATCGCCAGGTTGACCATTGATGGTGTAAGCGTCGGAGATATTCGGAGCAGCTCCGGTTCGTATAGCTTCTCTCAACACATCAACCGGATTTGCGTCCCACCATTCACCTTAAAGAATCATAATTTACCAAAATCAAAATCAATTCTATGTCAAGCATTATCGAATTGATTAATTGTGATTTTGAATTGAATTGAAATTTACCGAGAAGAAGTGGGACGTTGCGGTGAGGATTTGGGAATGGATAAGAGGAACCAGCCGGAGGAAGGACGATAAGTGAACCGTAGACGGTGGCTCTGAGCCACGAACTATGAGCATGCCACCAAAGTGTACCTTCTTGTCCTTGAATTGTAAACCGGTACGTGTAGCTTGTTCCCGGTCTGATTGGACATTGAGTCACAAATTCTGGTCCGTCAGCCCAACCGGTTCGCATTTGCCTCACACCGTGCCTGTAGGTAGCCACATCAACCCGTTTAATACCAGTAAAACGACGATGCATTGACTATGGCACGTGAGTGTTGTTTACTCGTGGCTTACCAGTGGATTGTGACGTTGTACCGGGCCTGGTTAATGACTTTGACGACGAGAGTATCACCGTTGTTGACTACAAGTGTTGGACCTGGAAACATTCCGTTGACCGTTATGCTGTTGTGTGTTTCACATAGTCTCTTCACCTTCGTCGCTTGTATCTGCATATATGATTATATACATGTGTATATCATGATTTACATTTTAATTAGAAATGTTCCAATAATTGATGAAATGCGATCGTACGATGAACTCGTGGTGGTGTGCTCTGTTGGCTTCTGCGATGGAAGTGAAGAGAAGAAGGAGTGGCAAAGCGATGAAACAGAGGAAGCTCTTGATGATCTCCATTAATTGATGAGTTTTATGTAAACTTCTGCTAGAGAGTTTTAGAGATGAAGTGTGGAAGAAAAGACAGAATGGGTTTTGCTGGTAATTAGAATGAAAGGGGATGGAGTTTATATAGGGAGACAAAGACTAAACATTTTCAAAAACTTGGTGGATAGTTTATTGTATTTTTTTTGTTTGTTTTATTTTGATAGATTAATTTAATTTATGAGAAACTGTGTTGTTAATTTATGCGGTTGGAGGATTAGGTTTTGATTTAATTGAAGGCCAAAACTTGGTTCAATACTAGAAGAGTAGTTGCACCCACTGGGGCCTAGCAGGAAAATAATAATAACCGAGTTAAAAAAAAATGCGAAAGGTGATTACGTCTCTTGAATTCTTGGTTAACACGCTTTTTCTATTGACTTTGGATGTAATATACCATAATTGTCATAAACATAGTATAAATGTTATATCAAACTATTTTTGTTTTGGAGCCACTAAATATATCAAAACAAATCTGGAGATGTGTACAATGGGTTCCCAACAAATTTAAGTACGCAATGTTGTGATATCTATCTAAAGATCAAACTCATCAGGGTCATGCAATTAACCTGCATGCACCAACATATATACAGTATATAGTATTGTAATTATTTTGCAAGATTGTACATTTTCAATTGGCATTTTCCTAAATTCCTACTACGTAAGGCTTTGGATGTGATCGTTCTAAAATTGGATAACTAATGGCTAATTAATAATTATGCCAGTCATTTTTCGTTATTAGTTGGTTTTTGATCATGTTTGGATTGTTCGGTCTTGACTCTTTAGATAAGGAAACCAAATAACATTATTTGGGATCAGTACACATTAATATATTGTGAACTCCACTTGAAAATCAATTTCATGCTCATACGATTAACTTGCAAGTATACCAATATATATATTACTACATTTTATCATGTACTTATTCTTCAAAATAGGACATTTTTTGGCATTGTCCTAATATATAAGAATAATGGGTCGAGGCTCGTATCACTCTGACAATGAATTTATATATCGTTGTATAGACTTATCTATGGGTAAGATGTTTTCACATCATGTATCCAAATAATGACCAGTTATGCATGGTAGTCTATCTCATTATAATTTGGTTCGATTTCTGGTTTGGGTTGTTTGGTATTGGATTTAAACACATTAATATTAATGAAACCAAAACTGAATAGCATTCATGACCGGTTGACCTTCAGTTTTGGTTTAGTTCATGATAATCCGTCATGACAGTTTATGACAAATTACTGGCAATAATCCACCGCTACTCAATAACTATTGGAAATGGTGTTTATGGATGAATTCGTTACATTTTGTTATGCTTAATAAACTTTGTAATTTTTTTTGTGTGTAGATCGCTGTAATTAGTTCCATCATAATCACTTTATTTGCAGCATATGTATCGTCGCAAAAAAATTCATCGCAAATTGACATGTTTCTTTGTAGTAGTTTTGATTTTGGTTCTGATTTTATACCATTATTCAGCTTGAAAATATGTTCTAAAATGTTGATAATTATATAAACCAAAGAAGGAAAACGTGTATAAATATACTTTAGAAGTAGTGTTTCTTTAATCTTTATGTGGTCACCTACATTCAACAGTATAAAACCTAAACAAAGAAAAATGGTCAGAACTTAAGTTTTGAATTACACAAAGGTTTCTAAAAAAGGTCAGAACTTAAACTTGTTTTTATGGTATGTTAGGGTATTTATCTTTCAAAAGCTTAAACGATTATACTCTTTATGTCTCATAATATTTTTTATTATTATTATTAAAAAAAGAAATTTGAAAAGGCAACCAAGCTATGAGGAAGTGTGGTCAATTTTAAGGTTTAGGTGACTTGTCCGTAACAGTTTCGACCCTCCCATTTGAATTTACAAAATCTCATTGTTGTTTTCATACTTACACAAATACAAAAACTGAAACATTTATAAGTCACATAACATACTCTATGGAATCGTGGCAGATATTTCTTATTTTGCTTCTCACTTTGAATCTGTCTCCTTTGTATTTACACCTCGAGCTAGTAACGAGGTGGCGGATGCTGTAGCCAAACGGGCTTTGGGTGCTTTATCCCCAGCCTGAACCTTCTTCATTTAATGAATTGAAACGTTGATCAAACAAAATATAAGTCACATGACATACTCTCCTTTTTTTTTACATCGCTTTGCCTCTTTTAAGAGTTACTTGTTTGCTGAACAAATAAATTAATCGTGGAGAAAAAACAAATAGAAAAAAAGAGGAATAAAGCATGCAAGTGTTAATTGCAATTTTCAATTCAAAAGGCTATTTATGTAAAAGTTGATAAACATTCGCATTTATATTGTGATACAATAATCAGTTAATTATTAAGAAAATACAAAGCCTTATGTGAATAAAAAAAAAACACCTGAGTTATGAATATATCAACCGTAACATCATTGCGTATAAAGATTAATATTATTATTATTATAACGCAAAGATAATAATTGGTTTTAAAACTGAAACAAAAAGATTGGCTTGAAGCTTAAGTAAAAAATGATTATTGTTTTGTTAATGTCGAAAAAGTAAAAAATGATTTGAGGTAAAACAAGATGATTCGCTAACCGCCTATTTTCAACCCCTATATTCTTGTCTTAACAATAACAACTTTTCTTTAACCGAATCTAGCTTACATCTACTTGTTATAAAGAGTTTCCTTTAATTTTTAACAAAAAGCGACGCCAACTTTTTCATATATATAATATTTTTCATAGTTTTGTAAAAACGCTAAACGCTTTGTTTCTTTAAGGCTGTGAATGGAATGATGGTTTTTGAGTAGTTTTTTTAACGTATTAATCCGTTCGATCCGTTTTTACTATTTAATTTTCCATTCAGAATTTGCGTTTTAAAAGCGTATAAAAAGTGGTTCACACTCACATATATTTTGATATGTTCCGTTTTCCAATAAATTTGAATCGCACTTTATCCGCTTGATCCGCTTGACCCGCTTAATCCACACCCGCTTAACCCGCTTCTTCATTAGGAGCCTAAGTTAAAAATCATAAACCTTTTAACCAAAAAAAAATCAAAATTAAAAAATAATTAAACGCAAACGCCAATGCAAACTAGACGATCAAGTCCCAAAAGGTATATTAGTAATTTCATCATGTTATGTTGAAATCATTGACTGATTTTTTTGCTGCACTTGATTTGGCTTATGCGAAATACACATCACGATTAGTCTAGATTTCGATCGAATAAAGCTAACTTAAAAAACAAAGAGAAGCAAAACTAATTCAACATATTTTCAACAAATTTGCATTTTGTGATAACTTTATCTTAAAAGAGTTAGATAGTACTTTTTGATTTTGAATAGTCAAAATCGTGTATCCTTACGTAAATATCTTTAACAATAACAATCCGAAAGGTAATAAAAAATGGTAAAGTAAACATCATGTTGTTAAGAAAGGAAGAAGTACATGAGAAGAATATTGGGGACATTGATCGGTGAACAAGAAATAGTAATTATGTTTGGTGGAGTTAGTTAGTGTCCTCTTCTTAGTTTTTTTTTTTTTTTTTGGTCTGAGTGTCCTCTTCTTAGTTATCTCTAATCTCTATGTGCTAAATCTCTGAAAATGACATCACTTATGATAACAAAGTGAAATTGACCCCGCATCTGCAATTTCCAAGTCAACATGCTTTACTTGTCTCGACTTTGTGTTTCTCTGATTATACCACTTTTTATTAACCTTTTTCTAAAGTTTTTTTTTTTATCAGAAATATCTTATCTTTTTTTTCCAGAAATTATCTTCACTATATTATTTGTGAAGCAAACAAATATTTCGTTTAACTGTCGTTCTGAGAAGAACTTAGAGACATTATGTTATTTGAAAGGAAATTGTATTTGATAAATGATGACAGCATGAACACTTTGAAAATTTCTTGATTAATTATATTAATAGCATGAGAAAAGCATGAAAAATTGGTTTGATATTTGGTTTCCTTTGAATCTTAATTCCATTAGTCAAAAGTGGGTACGAACCCTAACTAGGTTCACATTTTTTTGGGATCGAATTGCCTAACATCTCGTTACAAGTGGGATAATATTCTTTACCCCAAAAGAGAAGAAACTCTATTTTCTTTCAGTTTAATGGTTAACACCTGTTTTTTTTTTTTTTTTTTTTTTTNTTTTTTTTTATCTCACCAGTAATTAGAATCGCGGAAAAGATTTCAAAGGACAAAAGTCATTCCACGAATATATATCTCATGTAATGAAGATTAAAAGCAGGTTACCTATAAGATATCTAAGAAAGAAAACAACTCAGTGACTTTGACCCGAAAAAGAAAAAAGAAAAAAAAACAATTCAGGTGACCAGAAAACTATTCGGATCTTCAATTTGTTTTTGGTAACCGTGTTTTTTAGACTAAACGGCCCCAATCTAAACGTGTGGCTTATTTATAGTTGTCTTATGTATTTCAGATTGGCCAAATATGTAAATATAGTGACCAGATTACTACTAATTCGTTCGGGTCATACATCTACTTCATAAGAAACTTACCATGATATGATCCTATTACGACAATCAAATCCGGAGGAAATACCAGTTATTGTATCTTTTCAAGTTAGAAAGAAACTTGTGGAAGAATCAAATACAATGGATTGTAGCTCGAGAGTACAATATTTAATAATTTACAACTTTGCTGCTTGATTTTTAGTATTAAATTTCTTGATACAATAATCAATCATATATGTTTTATTTTAGAGTAATTCCTTAAAATACCACTTTTAAGTTTTCTTTCCAAAAATACCAAAACAATTTTTTTTTTCCAAAAATACCACAACTATACTTTTGTTTCCAAAAATACCACAAAACTAAAACCAAATTTTAAAGGTTTAGAATTTAATTTTTTTTATTTGGGTTCACTAATTTAAGTTTAGGGTTTAGTTTTGAAGGGGTAAAGTTTAGTTTTGGGAGTTTAGGGTTTAGTTTTGATGGTTTAAAATTAATTTTTAGTTTTGTGGTATTTTTGAAAACTAAAACTAATTGTCGTATTTTTGAAAAAAAAGTTTTACTTTGGTATTTTTGAAAACAAAACTTAAAAATGTGGTATTTTTGAGAATTGCCTTTTATTTTATTTTAAAAGGTGGTGATATCATAGCTTCTAAATACGAATTTCCAACTTGTTGGATATGGTGATATCATAGCTTCTAAATTATGTGCCTGAGACTTGCTTTTTCGTCTCTAACAAGTAACAAACTTGCTAACACCATATCCAATGGATTAGAATGCACCGGATTCGGTGCAAATAGGTTACAATAAGGTTCAGGCACATAATTTATTAGTCTAAGGATGCTCAACTATCATTAAGAAACCATTATGATCAAGCAAGAACAAGGACGAGACATTACGGAAGAAAGACATATAAGATGATCACCTAACAATGCAGCTATTTCGAATCTACAAATTCCCATTCTCTTTTAATCATCAATCTAAACTCTTTGATCAAACTATATTCTTCACTAATTAGTCTAAAATCTAACTCCTTCTCTAAAAGCCTGCTAAAATGCAAAAGAACGATGGAGTATCAAACTGATTTAAGGTAAATGGGATCTTACATTGTTGGGAATGATCGACAATGAACAGCTTCAAATTTCTGAATTTGTAACGGAAATGAAGAATACAACAGAACAATGCATCTTCATATCGAATCTATACTCAAAACATGATCAAAAACCCTAAACCCAGACGCAGAGTTTACCACTATGGATTTCACGAGGCTCTGAATCATCAATCAAATCCAGCTCTCAAACTCGTCCCGCGACAACGGAAGCAGCAGCCGAAGTAGCAGCAGAGTTACCGATGAAGGAGAGTAATCCGGTGTTACCAGGCTCTTGATCGTCCAAGAACAGATCATCAGGAACCCTAAACGCACCGTGTAAGCAAACAATCGCGACACCAACCGTCAGAGCCGAGGTTAACAAGGATCCAACACTCGTCATAAACACGACTACAATCGTAGTCAGAACAAGAGCGAGCAAGGTCTCTCGATCGGAGAATGTACGGCCGAAGAGAACCAAAGGCTGATCTGAAGATCTGAAGAGGTAGAGGAACATCCAGGAGCCTAGGAGAGAGAGGAGAACGAGGAGGGAGAAAGGATGGGAGAGGAGGGAAAACGCGAGCACGAGGGAGACGATTGCTGCATAGTTAACCTTGAAGTAGGCGAGATTCTTACGGATCCGGGAAAAGGAATCGGAGAGAGAGTCAGGTCTGGCGAAGGAGCTCCGATCGACGAGCTCCATCCATGGACGGCGTTGCGAGAGGCCATCGCGGAGAGAGGAGGAGAGGCGTGAGAGGAAAATACGGAAGGCATGAGAATTGATCGCAGGCTGAGACTGAGTGGCTTGCTGGTTGGTGACGGGGAGAGTCGCCGTAGAAGACATTGGTGTCGGTGAGTGTGTGTGCGGCGGATTGGCCGAGAGAGTGGAGATTCCGATTTTAGTGGAAACTGAAGTTGCGGCAAAACCGTGTTAGGAAGTAGATATTCTCATTTCTCAGTCTAAGGCCTAAACTTTATGGGCCCATAATGTTGGATCAGCCCATCATTTGTGTTTAGTTTTTTTTTTTAATGTTATCATTCCGTAAATGTCTGACGAGCAAGAACGTTATTGTAAAACATTACCCCTAAATGAAAGTCCAGAGGACGTTCAAAGTAAAAAAAAAGTTCATTATATTCCTTTATATGTAGTATTTGAAACCTAACTAGTTAAAGACGAAGAAAACATTAAAGTTCATTATATTCCTTTATATGTAGTATTTGAAACCTAACTAGTTAAAGACGAAGAAAACATTATTGAGTAGAATAGGGGCATCGAATAACAATATTCTTGGGTCTAATCAAGAATATTTACAGGAAATTCGGGTCGATTTCCACATATAGCAGAATCTTAATAAGCACGTACTTTATCAACTCAACAAATAATTATATCTCTGAAATGGTCTAGCTACTCTAATTAGCATCTAAACCTTCTTCCTTGCACGTTATCCAATAATTTTTAGGACTATTAATCATTATTACATTTCAATATTTTATTATAAAGGTAGCTCTATATTTACTGGTATTAGTAAAATAATCCTTGCTTTTGTATTGAACGATTTGCACACTCGTTCGACGAAAGCAATCATTATTTTGGTTATCTTCCAAATCCAATTAGTTTACTTCTTAGCTTAGCCTTTTGAAAAAGAAGAGAATCTTTATATTCTTTTTCTTTTCTTCCACTCATTAAAATGCTCTCTCTATATATTTACATGATAATTATAGTCTTCTAATTCTCTATACCACACATCTAAAAAGACAAACTAGATCTTCAAGATTATAGCTCCAATGGCTTCTTGTGACTCACCTGATGCATTTTATTGGCTTCAAACTCTTCCTCCTCTCTCTCAATGGAAAAGAAACTCAATGTCCATGTGCATTTGCTCTCCAAATTCATCACACCCGTCTTTGAACTTCTCTCTTACTCGTAGCTCTCAATCTCCAAACATATTCACCTTCTCTATAGTAGCCAATTTCAAGATTCCTATATCTCTCTTTGTTTCAAAACCTTTCAGAATCATTGGCTCTAATTCAACTAGGTTCCTTGATGAAAACGTCATCTCTACTCTATTGATGGGTTTCATCGACGTAGTGCTCAACTATAACGTCAGAAGAACCACTAGTTCAATTCAAATCCAAAACCTAGGCTCCACTTCAAATCTCAAAGACGTTTTCAACCTCGCTTTCTTCACTTTCGTCTTCCTCATATGCATCTACGAAGCGCCCACGAGCCTACGAACAACTTGTCTCAAAACGGTGAAAGATCAGCTGGTTACTTGTAGGTCAAGGCAGGGCTCTAAGTTGCTCATGGTGCAACTAGGCTCTAACCTCGAAGAACAATGGATGAGATCGCTGAATCTTGCGATAACCAACTGGATTATCGAGATCAGAGCGTGTCAGCATCTCAAGTCTCCTTCTCCTTTGTTTTCATATGCTTTCTCAACTCAAGGTTTGTGGAAAGTTCATATGTATTGTCCTGTGATAGCAATGTCAATGGAGAGCGTAAATAGTGCTTTAAACGACGAGAGATTGTTCTTCTCGCTCAACTATCATCAACTCGAAGGTGTGATCCAATTCAACCACAGGATTTACGTTCGTGAGAAGTGGTTTAGCATCGCAGTGAATATTGACAACGTCAGGTATCGTATCTAACTCTACACTCGTATATACTTTAGAAGTTTTTTTTTTTTTTATACTTTAGAAGTTGAAACAAACGTTTTCATGAGATTAATTATTGGTGTATATATATATATATATTTTTTTATTTTTTTTTAAGAACAAAAAATAGCACCACGAAGAATATATAAAATGATCAGATCTAGCAAATATATGTAGACTATTTTTTCTTTTTTTTGGACAGAACTAAAATATTTCTATATATCTTTGCAACGTTATTAACTATAAAATCTCAAAATCCTAGTATAACTGGTCAAGCTCAAAATTATTTATGTAAATCTGTGTGTCAGCAAGTGCTAATTTTGATAAGTAATTTTTCAAGTAACAATACTCAATAGAAAATTTTAATTTTAAATATTTTCCATAAAATTGAAACTTTATGAGTAATGAATAAAGTTACTGCAACTAGGAAAAAATATTTAAACAAAATTTAACAAGTTTTTGTATTCTTTGATCAAAATTTTGTTTCTACATAATTTAATTGTTAGCACTAAAATATTAATACTAAGATAAATCAAATGGTGTGCGTATGTAAATTTGTGTGTAATCAAGAGCTACTTTTTTTCTGGCCAGCAATCAAGTGCTACTTATGATAAGTAGTTTTTTATAGATATTTTTTTTTTGTTATTTTCTCTAAATAATTTTCTTTATAATTAGGTGCGACATAATTAGGCTTGTGAACGAGACACTTCTATCGGAACGAGGCATGGGATCAGAGGAAAAACATTTCCCATCACGAATATCATTGCAACTAACTCCAACGATTCAATCAAACATCCTAATGGTATCCGTCCAAAAATCCTCAGAAAATCCATTGACAGAGTTCGAAGTAGAGAAAGGAATAGAAGCAACACTAGAGCCACCAAACACTTTCTTTGGACTCAAAGTCTCAGCCAACGAGACGACAACAAAGAGCATGAAGCCATGGAAATTCGAGGAATGGGTTCATGGTTATAGCGCAAATCTCACTTGGTTTCTCCATGACGTTGATGATGGAAGAGAAGTTTCATCCTCTAAACCATCGAAGGTCTCGATGATGAACCCTCGAGCTTGGTTCAAGAACCGGTACACGAGTGCTTTTAGACCGTTCACGAAGCAAGGCGGAGTTGTGTTTGCTGGAGATAGTTACGGCCAAAGCGTTTTGTGGAAAGTTGATAAAACGGCTATTGGGAAAGTGATGGAG
The DNA here is from genome assembly GCA_900406395.1 of Kernera saxatilis. Classification (NCBI taxonomy): domain Eukaryota; kingdom Viridiplantae; phylum Streptophyta; class Magnoliopsida; order Brassicales; family Brassicaceae; genus Kernera; species Kernera saxatilis. The sequence goes on from OVAY01000094.1 coordinate 44,284, forward strand.
TTTGAGGTTAAAGGTTGCGTTTGGTTGACTTATTGGCCTAACAAGCATCACACTTTTTATAGTGATACTAGAAAGTTGGAATTTAAAGAGATGCTTTACCTCAATCTTCCTTAGTTTTTTTTTTCTCTTTAAATTTTTGTTTATCCTAAACAAAATCATCTACTTAGATTTACTACTTTGTTGTGTTTTTTTTTTTAGTGTGGTGTTTTTTTAATAACTATGGTGGATTTGGCTAACTTAGGAAACATTGTGGGCATAATTAAGATTTAAAGTATAAGTTGTAAAAAAAAAAAAATAGTTAAGTTATTCATGCTTCTAATTGAATGATTGTCGATATTTTGTTTAGCCTTATCTAAACTTTCTGGTTTTGTGACTCCTGTTCGACATAATTGGGACTTCTATGATAAAATAAAAGATCAGTTTATCAGATCAGTGTCTTTAGAAGAAGTTTGTAATACACAATTGTACGGGGTTATCTTATTTTCACATAAAGTATTTTTGTTTTTCGTCTCACATGGAACCTCATTTTTATATATCATACACAAAAGATTTTCTAAACATATTCTAAGCGTATATATAAATTAAAAATAATTTGGATTGGGCTAAAACTTGGAATTATGTCAAAACGTTTCTGCCGACTTTACCAAACAAAGAAATGTCGATTTTAGAGAACATAAAGTCGCATATAAAAGAAACCTTGGTATAAAAGAATAATAAAATCGCATATATTCCATAGTTTTTCTTTTCTCGTTGTCATTATCCATATAATTTTATTTTCCAAAGTCTTATAAAGAAAAATTAGGGGATTAATTGCAGCGAAATAAAAATTTAATATGAAGAAGAACGAGAGCCACGTCTTTTCATGCGAGGTAGCAATCAAATCAAGTGTGTATACTCTACTCTATTCCTCTCTCGCTCTAGCGATGCAATTAGCTGACGTGTACCCAAAATGAAGCCCACCACCAATGGGCTCTTGGCTTCTCAGCCACTACACTGCCAAATTCAATCTTCCTCCTTCCCGTTTCCGAGATTCCGCGGCCAACTTCCGATTATCTTCACAGCCAAGCACAAGACTCTTCCACACGTCGTAGCTCTTTCCCTCCCTTCCGATTCCGATGTTTCCTCCTCCCGCGTTGCCTGCTCTCGCCGCGCAATTCTCGTCGCACCACCGCTCTTCGCCGCCGCTGTTTCGTTGTGGCCGTCTATTTCTTCTGCCGCTGGGGATATCTCTTCCGCCGTGGCGGAGACTGCGGCGGAATCAGCAGCTCTTCCTCCTCCTGTCGTCACTGCTCCTCCGTCGCCTGTATCTGTAGCGAAGGAAGAGGCGATAACCTCTAGAATCTATGACGCGACGGTGCTCGGTGAGCCGATGGCTGTTGGGAAAGACAAGAAGAAAGTGTGGGAGAAGCTGTTGAATGCGAGGATTGTGTATCTCGGAGAGGCGGAGCAGGTGCCTACAAGAGACGACAAGGATCTCGAACTCCAAATCGTGAAGAATTTGAGGAAGCGATGCATCGAGAGCGAGCGTCAGTTATCTATTGCATTGGAAGCATTCCCTCTTGATTTGCAGGGCCAGTTAAATCAGTACATGGATAAGAGGTTTCCGTCTACTTCCTTTCTCGTGGAGATTTTGATTGCTTTCCTGTATATTATTTACCTTCTATTCGCAAATTGCAGTGTATTTTTGGCTCCAATTGTTCTTGGATTGGTTGCAGGATGGACGGAGAGGCACTGAAGACGTATGTGTCACATTGGCCGGCACAACGTTGGCAAGAGTATGAGCCTCTTTTAAGTTACTGTCGCGATAACGCAGTTAAACTTATTGCTTGTGGCACTCCGCTCAAGGTAATCTTCTACCATTATATTGCTTTTGTGCACTTAGTTAATAGATTGGTTTTGTTGTACTTAATTCTTTGGTTTGGCTTAGTTGATCTTTAAAATTCATGAAATATTTCCTGAGCCTTTTGATCCTGCAGCTTGATCTTATTATTCTTACTTGGTTTTATGCTAGTTTTAGTCTTTTAGATGCTACGCAATTTTGGAATCTTCCTGATTGAAGGTTATGTGGACTGATTATATTATGATAGTGTTAAGAGTGGCATGATTCTGATGTTGACCTTTTCAAGTGGGTATGCATACATTTCGGGTGTTACGATGATAGCCTTATTAAGAATATGCATTTTTTTCTTGTCGGTCTGATGCAAATTAGATGCGCATTCCTTAATTTGATGCAGGTTTTAAGAACTGTCCAAGCTGAGGGTATCCGTGGTCTTTCAGAGTCTGAGCGTAAATTATACACTCCTCCTGCGGGTTCTGGGTTTATCTCAGGGCTTACATCCTTCTCACGTAGTTCTTCACTCAATATGAATCCCCTCACACAGATTGTTCCATTTGGACCGAGTTCTTATTTGTCAGCGCAAGCTAGAGTTGTTGAAGACCATACAATGTCACAAGTTATTTTACAAGCAGTTGCAGATGGAGGTGGAACTGGTCTGCTGTTAGTGGTGACAGGGGCAAACCATGTTGAGTATGGGTCAAGAGGAACAGGATTGCCGGCAAGGGTCTCAAGGAAGATTCCAAAGAAAAGTCAACTTGTTGTATTACTTGATCCTGAAAGACAATTCTTGCGGAAAGAGGGTGAATCTCCAGTTGCTGATTTCTTGTGGTATTCTGCGGCCAGACCCTGCAGCAGAAACTGCTTTGACCGAGCAGAAATCGCCCGGGTAATGAATGCGGCTGGTAGGAGACGTGATGCCCTTCCCCAGGTAGCTTATCTATGATTGCTTTAATGAGACTCACTCTCTGTGCGATTGTTACTTACTGTATCTGACATAATTGTCCTTACAGTAAATTTAACTTCAAATCTGATCTCTTTTGCACTGAGTTTATTCTGCCCTATTTTTTTTTGCTTTCTAGAGTTGACTTTAGAGTTAAGTTTTACTTTTTTTTTTCTTACTTTGCTTTTATGTCATTAGTTCATGATGATATATTTTTACTGTTGTTTCCAGGACATTCAAAAAGGATTAGACCTTGGTCTGGTGTCACCTGAGATTCTGCAGAATTTCTTTGATCTGGAGCAATATCCTCTTATTTCCGAGCTTACACATAGGTTCCAGGTACATCCATTCCGGAAGATATTCCTTTAGTGAGATTTTATCTTTGAAAATTTTATGCTTTCATATGATTCCATGGAAACATTACCTTGTCATGTATTTATCTTCTCCACCTAGAGTTAATGTAGCTTCAACTGGTTAGTAAAACGCCACTTGTGATGATCCTCTGTGTTACAGGGTTTCCGAGAAAGGTTGTTGGCAGATCCCAAATTCCTGAATAGATTAGCTATTGAAGAAGCTATATCGATAACAACAACACTTGTAGCTCAATATGAGAAGCGGAAAGAAAACTTCTTTGAAGAGCTCGACTATGTTATAACTGATAGCGTAAGAGCATCAGTTGTTGATTTTTTTACAGTTTGGCTACCTGCACCAACCTTGTCTTTTCTCTCATATGCTGATGAGACAACTGGGCCTAATAGCATAGATGCCCTAAAAGGTCTCCTAGGATCCATACCTGACAATGCATTTCAAAAAAGTCTTGCTGGACAAGAGTGGACTCTGAATCTTAGGATTGCTTCAGTTATTTTCGGTGGCTTGAAGCTTGCTGGTGTTGGAGTTGTTTCCAGTTTTGCAGCTGTGGGATCTTCAAATGCTTTGTATGCAATACGAAAGTTCATAAAACCAGAGTTGGCTGTTTCTGAGCAAGCAAAGAGGTCTCCTATGCTGAAGACGGCCATTGTGTATGGAGGTTATCTGGGAACATCTTCAAATATCCGTTATCAGGTATGATGATGCCCACTGCTTTACATGTCTACGCAATGAAAGAAATTAATGAAAAAGTAGTGAAAGTTTATGTACACGGGAATATGTTATGCTTCTTCATCTTAGCCAAGGAAGGCCTTTGATGAAGGACAGTATACTTTGAATTTATGCGTCTGAAATCAAATTTGCTTCAATTGCAGATAATTGCTGGGCTGATAGAGCATCGCATTTCTGACGAGCTTTCTTCTCAACCTCTACTTGTAAACATGATTTCATTTGTTGTCCGAGTAGCTAACTCCTACTATGGAACTCAGGTCAGAATTAGGCCTGTACCCTCTAAATTCAATCATCTCATATTCTTGACTTCTTTTCTCCTTTTTCCTTCAATTCAAAGTGTATCTCATTTTTTTTTTTTTGGGGTTAATTCTGGAAATACCCTCTAAATCCGTCACAACTTTTTCATAAAAACGCAGCAATGGATTGATCTTGCGCGCTCTACGGGTCTGCAAACTCAGAAAACTGTCACAACTTCAAACCAAATGCCAGAGGCTTTGAACCAATCTACAGTGGAATACAGTACTACCGAAGAGGCAACTGTCAATGATCTCAAGAATCAATGATATTTATGCTGCTATGCTACTAGGATCAACTGGTAAATGTTCATAAAAAGCTTTTGATCGCATTTGAGGGAAATATATATATCTTCATTTGAGTTGTATTTTTGTATCTTAGCTTCTGGGAAATAATGATTCTTAAATATAAAGAGGGTATTTCCATGATTATTGTGATACATGTAAATAGGCAATTACCAGAGTCATCACCACCCAACAACATAGACTAAATGATTATTGTGAAGCAGTACTATTAAAAATGTTGAGATCCAAACCAGATCCTCTCCATTTCAGGTCAGCAATGTCTTCAAGCTCCTTCATCATTTCTTGTGTCAGATGATTCTTCCAATCTCCAACCACACCTTTCCTGAAGAACATCTCATACTTAGTCCCACTCCAGTGAACTTCTTCTCCTCTCTCTTTACTTGTATTCCTCAAATTCTCGAAGCTACACTCTTTTACGATCTTCTCCACTATTGTCTTACACCCTAAGAACTCTGCGATCTTCCTCACGTTTTCTTCTGGGTTTGCTTTCAGATCTTCGTAAGTGACGAACAACACACGGTCTCTTGCTTCCCAGAACTCAAGGACGTGTTCGAAGTACGGACCAGCCGGGACAAGCCCTTTGCAGAACTCATCAAAGGCTTCTCGGATCGAGATCTCTGTCCCGAACTTGTTGTTGTAGAGATGCCAGAGAGAGACGAAAGTGTCTGCTGGGTGGCGAGTTATGTAAATGACTCTGCATCCTGAGGTCTTGACAGTGTCCGGCAAAAAGGAGAGAGGAAGATGAGTGTTGAAAGCTCTAGGAGAAGAGATCTTTGTTATGTCCTTTGACGGGTTTCCGCCGAACATCTCGATCTCCAAAAAGGGCACGACCTCGTGGGGATTGAGATGCTCCAGATGGCCATGGTCGTCATGTATGGTTGAGCTGTGGCGGAGAATGGAGGAAGTTAGAGCTTTGAGCCAAGTGGTGCCGGTTTTGGGGAAAGAAGCGAGGATTATGTCGGAAGGAAGAGGTCTGTAGTGTGCTCTAATGGCTTCCGAGGCAGTGATGAATTCGGGTTTGAACCAGAAGCCTTTGAATCTAATGCGTTGACCATCGACCCACCACTTGGCTTGTGGTGGTGGTGAGATTTTGTCTTCTTGTTGTTGTGGAGTGTCCATAGATAGATAGAAAGAGAGAGCGATGTGTTTTGGGCTTTGAAGTATCCGGAGGGTTTTGCTCATAAAGAAACACTTGGGACTTGGAAGGTTTTTTTGCTCATTAATAAACACGCGGTAGGAGTTTTTGTCTACTTTGGTACCAAATGGGCAAATGGTACCCGTTCCCATTAGATGTGGACCCCATGTTTCTACTACACACATTCCAAAACTAGATTAAATATTATACATCTTCTAGAGAAAATTTCAAAGTCTTGTTTCGAAAAGAAAGAAAAGGCTTTGTTCACTACCACATGATGACCACGTAAATGTTTCAAATTTGTTAAATAATAGTAACATCATCTATGGTCCATGCAGTGTAGTTACCTTACTACCTTTCTTTTTCTCCATTATTACCACTTACCAACTACTTTTTTTTTAATTTTTAATAATTAATCGAACTATAAGGTCCTATGATATATCACTAGTATATGGTATAGTTCAAATCTTTTAGTTAGAATTAACAAAAAATGCAGAAAATGATGTACATAACACTGTATTGGCTCACTACAATTTCGGGTCCCTAATAATTGAAGAAGACTTAAAAGACGACTTGTGCAATTTATTTTCTTCATCTTTTCTTCGTCCTCGAAGATTCTCTCTTCAATTATTATAATTTTTTTGGAGTAATCCTTTAACTGATTCTTTTTCCTTAGCCAAGTGTAAGGCGAGAGTATTCTTCAAAGAGATTTCTCCTCGTCCTTCCTCTGAAGGATTCTCTTCTGGTTTTAGGAAAGATCTAAACCTTTTTAAAAACCTGAAATTGGATCAAAGATGGGTAACGCGCTTAGATTTCTCTACGGAAAATGCTGCAAACCCACGACGGAGGACGAGTCTCTCGGTCCTCACGGCGTCTCCGCCGCCACCGTCGGTGTTTCAGCTCTAGCTCACGATCTCTTCAACTTCGAGATCACTTCCCAGGTCTCTTCACTTTCCCATTAAACCTGCTAAATTTCCTTTGATCTACTTCTGCTGCTGTCGTTGTCAGCCCCTTTATTTGTTTTCCACTGATCTTTAGCTAATTAAGTATTTGCAAGTTCTCTTCACTCATTTTCGTTCAAAAGATGTTTAGCTAATTTAGGGGCGCAATTGGGTTTGCCTAATTGATCGTGATCATGATGTTACTTCTAGGTTCCTGAAGGGCTTGGGAGGTACGTTGTGTCGTCAAGAAAAGCTCAAGCAAACTGGTAAAACAACACAACATTTTTACATGTTTCATGTAGTATAAAGATGTGAACTTTGACGTTTGAAAAAAATAATGTGAATTTTGCTGTATAAGGTATCTGCTTGTCATGCCTATTCTAATAATTGTGAAGGTATAGAAAAATACTTGAGGCATGGAAGCAAGCGAAACCTCCACCACAGACAGCAGAGGAAGCTTCTAGGCTTGTTATTGAGATCTTAAAAATAAATCAGAAGGCAGATGTTGAGGTATGGAATGAGTAGCAAGAACAGATGTTTTGAAACCTATGCTCATTGGATTTGGTTTATTATGACAGGGACTTTTGTCTTTCTATGGACTCCCTTTGCCTCACTCTCTGGTTGAGTTCTCTACTGAAGTTCCTGTGTCTTTGCCTGAAGGAATTCTTTTCGAATTTCAAACGCTTCCGGTTAGAAAAACTTCAGTACCAATTCGAAAGAAGAAAAAAGACTTGTTTTTGGACTTAATAATGTTGTTGATCAAGCTTGTCTTATGGAATATAAGGTGGATCCAAAAGCTGTGGCAGATGGAGACACCATCACAGTTTATGTCAGTAGTTCAGACCCGGTTGTGTCTTCTTCTGTTCCAAGGGAAGTAAATGTTGCAGCGGTTCAAAGAGCAAAAGCACGAGAGAAGAAGGATTACACAAAAGCAGATGAACTTCACCAAAAGATCATTGATTCTGGTTACAGAGTGCTAAATATTCAGAATGAGGAAGTGCTTGCTCGGAAATTCAGAATTAGACTAAGGTAAAAATCACTCTTTTCCTTTTAAAGAGGAGCTCAATTAGATCTGCCATAGTTTCTTTTGTTTAATGTTAAAGCTCTTTGGTGATGGAAAAGGAAATAGGGGAATAGATGCACCAGAGAGCCAAATGCCGTTTGGGAAAGAGGCACAAGAAGAGCTCCTTAAGATCGTTCAATGGAAAAGCTTGAAGGTGTTAGTTTATGGAGAAGATCAATATGGGCGATGCGTAGGAGATATATACTGCAATGGGATTTTTGTTCAGGTAATAAAAGTGCTAATCTTTATCTTTTTCTTTCCAAATTTTGTTTAAACCGGATATCGATTTCTTATGTAGGAGGCAATGCTAAAGAAAGGTCTTGCTTGGCATTACTTAGCTTATGACAAGCGCATGGTTCTCGCAAAGGCAAGATTAGTAAAGCTTGTGCAGTATTATATATTACAAGTCTCTTATACTCCTTTGGCATGGTCTTTTTGAGTATTAATAGTTCTTTTTGATGTGAAATCAGTGGGAAAAGGAGGCAAGGCAGAAGCGTATTGGCTTGTGGGCTTCTTCAAATCCAGAGAAGCCATGGGACTGGAGAAAGAAAAGGCGTGTGTAGACAACTGCCTCTGTTTGGACTAAAAAACACAACCGAAAACGCAGAAATCGGTGTTAAAAACAATTGAGATTTATGATTATTGATGCTTTTTTCGAATTCCACAATCCCACTCCGTTGTAAGCTGTGTGTAAATTCATCCAACGTTTGATGAGATCTCATGGAACCAAGTAGAGATATAAAGTTTGCAAATTGATCAAAATCAGTAATGTGGTGTAGTGCTATAAATCAAATATTTCTTTAAGAACTCACAAGTGAGAAGACCAACAGAGACAATTCATACTTTGATATTCAACCAAACCTCTAAAACTCAAGCCAAGATCGAATACTGTACATACTTTAAAACTCAAAGAAGAATATAGTCAATAGATTATGAATCAACACATGAGATAATACACATGTCTGCAATTGTTTTCAAATAGCACAGCTACACCGAATAAATATATATTTAAGTTAAGTCATCCTCCTCAAGCTCCTTTGCCTTCAGCTTCTCCTTCACCCTTAATAACAAAGTTGTCTTCCAGGTATCCTGCAACACAAGAGTTATATAGGCTGGTTAATAGACAATTTATTCGACTTTTTGCTACTTTAGATAAGATTGGGGTCGAACCAGAGGCGTCATGCTATCAAATTCCTTGACAACTTCTGTGAACTTTGCAACATCTTCCTCATCAATGGCCCCAGCATTGTCCTGCACATGCAAAGAAAACCTCAAACCAAAAGGAACAAGGAGGTTTTGTGGTGTTGGCCATCGGTTATTAGATTCAATGTCGATAAGCAACATAGACAGCTATTTTAAACCTACCGCCAAAAATTTGCATTCTCGTGTTGCTGAAAAAGTTGGATCCAAATCCTGCAGAAAAGCAGATGTTACATCAACATGACAAGCTCCCAAGATCTCTAAAAAAATGCGACATTATGGATATATTTTGTCTGTAAAGCAGAACCTGATATATCTCCAAGGCATTGGTAATGGAAATAACATCATCGGCTTTGCATAGATGACAAAGACCAGCGTTGAGAAGATGCCCCTTAACTCCATACTTAAGCAAGTTATTGTTGAGGGAATTGGGGGCTATTTCTTCATAGATCTTTATTGCCTTTTCATATCTGACAAGGATCCAGAGATAAGCTACATAGATTATCCACTCGCTTCGAGTATGATGTACAAGGGACAGGAGAAACACACAAGAAACTCTACCAATGGTAGTTTAGCAGACCAAGAAAAGCAAAAAGATAAGCTACAAAAGATCTTACTGCTCCAGTTGGGCAGCATATTGCGCCACCTTTAGCTTGCACTGGTTAGCACAAGTAGTTACTTCTTCATTTTGAAAAAAATCAGCTGCCTTTTCAAAATAAGCAATAGCCTGTTCGATGTTCTGATCAGATTCGTAAAACTCAGCAATTTCCTGCCACGTTACAAAGCAATCAACTATTCTGTTCGGAACACATCCAGTTAATCCACCGCAATGTAAATGAAACAATATATTAGTTCATACACAGAAGAGAAACATAGTACTTTATAAATTCTTGCAGCCGTGCCGAGCCTTCCTAACTCGCAATATATATTCACTGCCTGCTCTAAACAAGATGCAGCCTCTGCAAAAATGGCCATGCTTATATACTAGGCTGGAATTTCACCATTGCTGAGATATCAAATCATACACATAATAAAACTCAAAAAGCTAAAACTCGCGGCGGGACACAAACCATTTGTATTTACTTTCTTGTACCATTTAGCCGCTTCGGCATAGGCGTTCGCAGCATCATGTTTGCTGTCTGACTGCAGATGCAGAGCAACATCATCATCATCATCATATACGTTTTGCAAAGATCATTTGGAAATATAGCCAAAGAAAAACTTACCTTTAGAAAACAGTTAGCCCGTTTTACATTAGCTTTTCCTGCTAGATCCCCTGAAAAATTCACAGATATTGAAGACAATACATAAGCTTGGTCAGAGAATGTTACAAACCTCAAGGAAACATAAACGCACTCAATTTCACAGCTTAACAATAACATATTACAAGGCCAAAACCCAAAAAACTTCTAAAGAAATCGTTTGAAAAGGAAGGGACAAAAAGCAACGAAGTAAAAAGTACATGATTTGGCGAGTCTGTAGGAAGTAGCAGCATCTTCGAGAAGATGAGCAGCATCCTCGTACTTAGATCCGAAGAGACCCCACCCGTTGAGCTTCTTCTCTGCTTTCTTCTCGAGTTCCTCTGCTTTCACCAACTGATCAACCATTTTCTCCAAGAAAGACTCCGATCCTTCTTCTTCTTCACCCAGATGCTTTGCTTTCTTCTTCCTTAAGACAAATTGGTTTCACAGATACTGTGATGAGAGACGACAAAGATTTTAAATAATTAACGTGGGCCTTTGTATGCACAATTTAATAATGGGCTTTATTTGGAGCCCAAAAGTGTTAGGCCACTAGAATCATTGGATTATGACTCTTTTCTTACCTCTTAAGGGCGGGAAATTTGGATCTGATAGCCAACTCAATCTTACCCCACAAATATTAACTACAAATGGTCTTAAACTAAAATGTGAATCTGGGTTTGAATTAGTCGAGGTGGTTTTTACCTAATTTAAAAAAAATAGAAATTACATTTTAGAAATTTTATTTCTAGATTACATTATCTCTAAATTAATTTACTCTTTGGTTATTGTTTTTGTTTCTAAAAAATTTCAATGCTCGTTTATCTACAGCTTTCTCTTTGCATATTTTGTTGGGAAATCAAGATTTGTTTTCCATATTTCGCATGGTAATCATAATTTTACAGTTTTCAAGGATTTTTTTCTAAATGATATAACAGAACCAAACAAACAAAAAACGACTTTCAAGTGTACACGACAGTGTCTATATATACGAATACGATTACAATGCCACGTATTTTGACGTTAGCATCAGGATCTCACGCGCTCCAACAAGTCAAATCATCATTGTCCTCCTCGCCGGGAAAAAATTCTGTTCAATTTTCGCCGGTAGTTGAAGGAAAATGGCTCCGGCGATTAAAGCGCCCCTCTTGCCGAATCAAGAGCCTTCATCATCATCATCGGAGGAGGAGAAACATGGCTCATTCGCCGGAGCTGTATTCAACGTCTCGACGAGCATAGTCGGAGCCGGGATTATGTCGATTCCGGCGGCTTTTAAAGTTCTTGGTGTAATCCCATCTCTCTTGATAATCGTAATCATAGCTTGGCTCTCTAATGTTTCAGCTGGGTTTCTGATGAAATCCACGCTCGCCGGAGAATCCACGACTTACGCCGGCGTCATGAAGGAATCGTTCGGGAAATCTGGCTCCGTCGCTGTTCAGATTGTCTCAATGGTTGTGACTTTTGGTTCTATGATTATTTTCTCGATTATCATTGGTAAATTTTTGTCTCAGTAATCAGAAATTCCACAAACCCTAAACCCTTGAAATGATTTAGTGAGTTCTTCTTGTTGTTGTTGTTCTCTCAGGTGATGTTCTTTCGGGTAATGAAAATGGCGGATCCATACATTTGGGTCTTCTTCAAGAATGGTTTGGTTCTCATTGGTGGAATACGAGATTCTTCAGTTTGTTGTTCGTCTTCGTCTTCCTCTTGCTTCCCTTAGTCTTATGCAGACGCGTGGGTACGTTTCTTAAACCAAATCTTAAAAGACTATTTGCCTGATTCTATCAATGCATATTGGTTTGATGAATTGATGATTTTTGTCTGTTTTTCTGTAGATAGATTAGCACTAAGTTCTGCAATCTCGTTTCTGCTTGCGCTACTCTTTGTTGTCATAAGCTCGGTGCTAGCAATTATCGCACTTTTGCAAGGGAAAACAAAGAATCCAAGACTCTTTCCAGAGCTCAACAATGGTGGAGAATCCTTCTTCAATCTTTTCACTGCTTCCCCTGTTATTGTAACAGCCTTCACGTTTCATTTCAATCGTAAGAACCGAGAACCGAAAAACCGATCTTTGACACTAAATCATATATACTGTTTTCATTTCCTGATCTTTGACAAAAACATTTTTGCAGTCCATCCAGTCGGATTCGAACTCAAAGATCCATTAGATGTGATTTCGGCAACAAGGATCTCTGTAATTCTATGCGCTGCCATCTACTCAGCGACTGGTCTCTTCTGTTACCTTCTGTTTGGGGAGTCCACCATGACAGATGTTCTAATGAACTTTGATCAAAGCTCCAATTCTTCAATAGGTTCATTACTAAACGACATTGTTAGACTCAGCTACGCGATTCACCTCATGCTTGTGTTTCCTCTACTCAACTTCTCGCTTAGAGCCAGCCTTGACGAACTCTTGTTCCCTATGAAGCTTTCTTTAGTGAAAGACGACAAAAGATTCTTCGGACTCACTTTTCCGTTACTGATATCTTGTTTCTTGGCTGCGATTGCTATACCGGACATTTGGTACTTCTTTCAGTTCTTGGGATCAACTTCCACGGTCTCTATAGCATTCATCTTTCCAGCTGCTATTGTCCTAAGGTATGTAATGTAATGCTTTTTTACTAATTCCTCTTCTGTAATTTTGTATGAAATCAAGTTTAAATCTTATCGGTTGTTTTGGTGTTTTCTGAAAATTGCCAGGAATGTGAATGGTATCTCGACATTAAGAGAGAAGATTGTAGCTTCAGTAATGCTTGCTCTTGCTGTTGCCACAAGTATCATCGCCATTTCGACAAATATTTACAGTTTCACAACAACAGAAGAAAAATGAAAAGTTTTCAGCATTTCCTTCGCTTCAAGAATCTGTAAAATGGTAGAGCTTGTGTTGCATTTATTCATATCTATGTAAAATAGGTTTGTAAGGAGTGTAGTGTAATAGCAACTTCAGTATATGAAATGTTTGTCTTGAGAAAAAAAATGAATCAAAGAAACATGGAAAACAATTTCTTGATTGCAACTCCACAGTTGATTTGTTATTATTTCAGATGATGGCAAAAGAACATTTTTATAAGATCGTGTGAAGCAAAGTTCAAGTATTAATACTCAAAATCTCATTTACTCTGCTTTTTGTCTCCGAAAAATCACATTAACTCCCGAAGTTAATTCTTGAATGAATCTTTCATTCATGCACTTTGCTAATTTTCTCTATCATTTTCATCAAATAAATTTACCAGTAGGAGCAATTGAATTGAAATATTTGTTTGTTCTTTTCCTCACAAATTCAAAATTGATAACATTCATAAAACCAACTTTATGTTTAAACACAACATCTATGAGTCGATTGAGACAGTATCAGCTGTTGTTTTCTACTAAAAGCTTTTCTCAAACAAACCGAAGAAGACAAAGTGAGAAGAGTTCCTAGTTCCTGCACAAATATCATGACCATAGTAAGAACTCAACGCAACCTACATTGTACACTGTATGAGTTAATGCTGCAAAACTAACCTTCTAATGTTCTTTGACGGAACAAGTATTCCTCGCTTCTCGAGGCTCTTGAATCGATCTCTTGCAAGCGTGCAACATGCCTTTCAAAATAAAGACGATGACTTCTTCAGTTTTTTAGCCACCAAGAAAAGGACCATAAAAAATGGTTCAGCGAATCAAAAAATATACCTTCAGCTTACGAAGTGACCCGGTCATCTCTTCTTTTAAGAGGACTTGAACAGGAGGAGCCTCATATCTGAAATAAACATAATTGATCGGAATGAGCATTCGTGAGCTAGAGATATTAAAATAATGTATGGGTGCAACGAAGAATTTTGTTTCATACTTGTGCTTCCCTAGCCGAGGTGGACGTATCTTCAGCACTTCCTCCTTAGCGATGGTCCTTCGTAAATGTTTATTCTGTTTTTCCTCGTCTTCTCTGGCTATTTCTTCTAAGATATTGGGCAGGCTACAGGGAAAAAACACAAAAGAAGAATAGTAAGAATAAAAGTTTGTTTGGGTGTGAGATTATAAGCAAACATACATCATCATGATACATTAAAATCACAAAATACCTGTCAATCTCGGTTGATATCTTCTCTTTATACTTTTCCTTTGTCTCCTTCTTTCGCAGTTCTTTTTGTCTGGATCGCTTATTTAATACCACGCGGGTTACCCTCTTTGTTGTTTTTGCCAACCTGCAACACATATTTCGAAAACATGAAATACAACTCTTTGACGATTGAGTATGTAACCGAAAAAAAAAAAACTCCTTTGAAGAATTGATGTTGACAGGGAAATAAGGGCACATACTTATTTCCAGCCTCAGACACTTCATTTTCAACGTCTGCATCATCTTCATCTTCACTAACATTGTCCACTTCAAGAAAGTACCTCTGAGATAGTAATGACAACAGAAATATGGATTAAACTATCAAATTCAATACTTGTCTTTCCAATGTTTATTTTCTTACATACGAGCAAAAAACTCACCTCGTCTTCATCAATTGCATCTCCATCAATAGTCAAAGGAACAGGCTCAGGACCTAACTCATTTTTGTAAACTTTCTGCATTTCTTGAGCAACAGCTTCAGCCAACATATCCTGGAAATCAAATTGTGGGAAGTGAATACAGATATTCACACACGTGACTATAAGAAAAGTTCATATAATAACCTTTTACCTCATGACTTTCAGATGTAGGGTTGTATGAGCATCCTGCAGGATCAACTTCTACTGCTGGAATAATCGAAGTTTTTTTTGAAATCTGCACACCAGAAAAAAAATTCGCCAGCTGAGTCACGGTCTAGAACCCAATATCTTGTTTTCAACACAGGAACAACAAAAACAAACAATCTGATTACAGAGAACACATTACCTTTCTAGGGTAGTTCTCATGTTCTCCTGCAAGTTTTTAACAAAGAAGATGTTAAATCATGACATCTACCCAAAAAAATGGGGAAAAAAGGATTCCGAATAAACAATTCACTAAACAAACCTTTACTATCATCACCCCACAAGTCAACCATTACAGAGTCGTCATCACCATTCTGCAAATAAAGAAAGAGCATATGCATTAAGCTCCCGGGGAAAAATTTGAGACAAAACATCTTAACATCTAGAAAATAATAAGATCAATTACTCACCTTTTTAACTTGTTTAGGTGTTTTGCTTTCTATAACGATTGGCGTCTTACTTTTCTTTGACTTTGGCTTTGAAGATGACACGGCCTGAACAAATGGGTTTTTCTTCAAAACACTGTCACACCGAAGCACTCTCTCTCTATGTTTCTCGATCTTCCGTTTCACCGGAAGGTCTGATATGAAAAAGAGGATCATAATAAAATTAACACAGAATTCTTTCAAAGATAAAACTCTTTTGCTTTCTATAACATATAAAGCAATATCGAAATTCCATCCATGAATACTCTTATAACTCCCATCACATCTTATCAAGCAGCTAGATAAGTAATCTTTCACTAACAGGTGAAATTTCATCACTCTGCTGATTCGTATCGGAAGATGTGAATATTTTGCAGCTGATAAACCTCAAGGGACCAATTATACAAACTCCAATAACAATCAATTCAAACTTCAACGGAGATACGTGACCCAAACTAAACCCTAAAAATTATGGGAAAAAATGAGAGAGGTAAGAGGAAAACCATGAGATTTATCGACGTGAAACAGGTCCTCGCTGGGTGCGGCGGAGAGATTGCCACCGGAGAGAGCGTCTTTAGTGGTTTTTTCGAAGAAATCTTCAATGTCCTCGGTGCTAATGTTAGCTCTCCATGCTTTTTTCCCTTTCCTTGAAGTCTTCGCCTTCTTCCCCATCTCGCTCTCTCTCTCTGTCTCTCTCTCTGTCTCTCTCGGCGGCGCGAAGGTTGCTTCAGTATTGAAAGAGAAGAAAGGAGATGTTTGCAGAAGAGGACATTAGGGATATGGCTTAGAAAGAAACATTATGGGCCTTAGGTAGCTCAAATTGCTCTATTGGGCCCATAATCGTCAGATTTTTCTATACTAAATCTTACTAAAACTTCTATAAATTAATAATGTCGGAACCATAAAATTTTATTAATTTAAAAAAATATTAATTTATTGATAAATTAATAATTAATATAAAGATACTTTTTATTTAGTCTATATTTTCTAAAAGTAATATATCAATGAATTTAGATGAATCTATTTGTAAAATAACATATATGAACTTGAAGTTAATGATTAATAATCTCAAATATTGCAATAAAATGTATGTTAACAACTAACTATATTATCCTGATAAATATATTACATATTAAAAATTCGACGTTTAAAAAATTTGATGCTATTAAAAGTATATGATGAAGTTAATACAATGATATATTTAGATGTATTTAAACATTGAACAAACAATTGTTATGTTTAGAATTTTTTTGTAATTTTTGCATTTAGATAGAGAAAACTAAAAGTTTTTGATGTAATAAATAAAATTAGAGATGATCTTAAAAAAATAGCAGACAACACTAAAATCATATTTTAGAAAAATAATTTTAGTTATATATTATATATATATAATATATATAATTATTAATTTATAATATTATTGGGACCAGGTATTTACATGGAGATTCTAAAAAAATTATTATCTTATTATCTTATCGAATTTGGCTAATTTTTACACTGGCTCAACTCGGAACCGGAAAAATTTATTAATTTATTATGATTATTAATTTATTGAGTATTAATTTAAAGAGGTTCTACTGTACTTTTTTTCTTCATCAAACCGGAGATCCAAGATCGAAATCCAAACTACTCTTTGTAATTTGAGTTATTGAAAACATTTGTAGTAGTTAACCATGATTAAAATCATAGTGAACAAATTTAAACCATAGGAGACAATATTTTATCTATCAACCACACTATTATAATAATAAAAAATTGTTGACAAAAAAAAAAAATTAACACTATGGTATATTGTCCAATATAAATAAATATAGGTTATAAAAATAGAATCCACTATTAAACATGGCTTTGGTTTCGCGGCTAATCGGATATCTGGCTGAGTTAAAAAAGGATTCACTAGGCGTCGCGGCTAATCGGATATCTGATTCAAATTAAAAAATAACACCGAACAATATTATAAATTACTAGAACATATATTATTTTGTTAACGTGTGTTCTCTCTCCCATTTTTGTGGGATTCCAACAAAGCTTAATATAATTAGTTTATTACTAGACATGTCCACGTCACGCATATATAAATAGCATATGTACGTAGTCATAAATTTAATGTTAAATGCGTTTTTTAATTTCTACAGATTCTTATATATATAGAGGATGTAAATGGTTGAGCAATGTCTATTATTTGATCAAATACTACACAAAAAAAAAAATGAAAATACAAGATTATAAAAAATGAGTGATGTTTGATTGGCACAAAGCCGCCCCCGTGACCTAATTCTCATTTGATTCTTTTGTCACATTCAAGAGGGGAGTGGGGTAGATCAAATTGCTAAACCCTGACTACAACATATTATTGTAAATTCTTGTTAAGATATGTTCAATATTATTTTGTCCTTTTGGTCTATTCTAAATCCCCCGTATGGTCCATCCAGTATGTTATATCTTGGAGTTTAATTAATGAGTCGTCCTTAACATTGATATGCCAACATGGAGAAGAAACAACGAGAGATAAATATTTGTATTCCTTATTCAAAAAAATAAAATAAATATTTGTATTATAATATCATGATGATCGATAGACACTTGCACCATATATATAATATCCATCTTTATTGTATTTTTACAATTTTTCTATTTTGATTAATGTTAAATTTTATTGTTTTTAGGGTTGATTATAATTTTTTTTTTTTTTTTGAAAATTATAAATAGGCTGTTTAAAACCTACAAATTTAAGAAATTTCTTTAGATATAGTAAACAAGGTTTGAATAGTCTATCCTTTATTTTTTGCACACAAAAAAAAAAAGACTATCCTTTATTTTGCTGCTTTTGGTAAATTTAACGAGATTTCAATGAATTTTAGAAGATTTTGTCTTATTCAAAAATTATCATACTAAACGAAATAACTTTGTTATGCATTCTAATTTTCAAGTATAGCAAGAATCAACCTCTATGAATTTTCAAAAAAAAAAGAATTAACCTCTACGTAGAAATGTATTTAGTTTAAATATTCAAAATTGAAAATCCAAGGATGTCTCTTCTGCTAAATGATATCAGATGTGAAATTTTAATAAAGATTTATGTGAAATTTGATTAAAGGTTTTTTTTATTTAAGGTATAATTTTAAAATTAATATTTGTTTTCAGCTTGCTGAATTTGTATTTTTTAATAGTTCTTGAATTTAGAGTACGAAAATAACTAATAATGTAAAACAATTTGTTTTAAGAATATAGTTTTAAAACATATGATTTGATTAAATATGTTTTTAACATTTTTCTCATGACTTTTCTTTTAGTAGTATCAATTGTTTTTAAATTAGTAAATTTTTACAGTTTAAATTTATTTTTAAGTTCTTGAGTTTCTGGTAAAGAAATTAATTATCATAAGAGATTAGAGGAATACATTTAAATAGATAAATATATTTATATAAGAAAGTAATATTTTAAAAATTGATGTGAAAACATGTGACTGGATCAAATCTTTTAACATTAGCATGATGTAGAAACATGTGACTCGATCAAATTTTTTGACATTATTTCTCATCAGTTATAGACTTATAGTAGTAGTAAAGGATTTGAATGAAATAAGTTTTGCAGGAAATAAGAAGCATTCAACATAATCTAGCAAGTAGATCTATATAAGACTATAACAATACTTAACGAAACTTGCAAAACAAAAACATATAACATTTTCACCTAAAAAATGTTACCTAATGTAAGTAATTTATCAAAAAACAAATCTCTAACAAATTATAAGATAAAAAAATGGCCTTTACTTCCAAACGTTTTGTTTTCAACTATTCGTATATCCTTTCTGACTATGCGACATAGTTCTATTTTTTATTTTTGTTGTAAAGTGTCATGTTTTCATTTGCGATTATGTTTATATATGGTTTTAATGAATTTATAACTGACTAACATTTGTATATAAGCACATATGATTATTGTATTCTTTAGCATATATATATATAACAAACGTACCATTTTATAAATTCAAATACGACCTTTCAGAGAATAATATATATATTTTCTTTCTTGCGTTTGTGTTATTCTTTTAATTGAGAAGATAAAATTTTGAAATGTAAACGTAATGTTTGTGTTCAGAACAATCAAATGCTAGATCGATGACGACACTTTTCCTCGAAGACAAGATACAACTTCCATTTATTTATTTATTTGGTAATTACAACATCCATTTTTGAAGAAAATATAATTTTGTTATTTTAATGTTACATTTAAAAGATTTATTTTTTTACCAATTTGTTTGTCAACTTCTTCTGTTTAAGAAAAACCAAATTGCTGATTCATAACAATTAAGGCTACAGTTTATGCCATATTGATACTCAAACTAGGGATATTGTGTATACATATGTTCGCCTTAATTTTATTTGTATAAAATCCATAATAATTAAAGGCTAACATTTTTGGTAAAACACCAAAAGTATCAGTTAAGCCATAAAGTCTTAAATCATACTCCTTATGAGGTTTTGGGTAAAAGCGCGAAGTTTAAAAAACTATATTAAATAGTTTTTATTTTGTATTTTTATATTTTGAAAACACAAATGAATACTTAATTTAAATAATCTAACCAATGATAAATAATATTCTACAATATTAATGGTCACAAAAATTAAATATAATTAATTATTATTTTTTGAAAAGGAAATATAATAAAATGGAACAAGAAAAAAAAGTCTAAAACATCTAATAAAATGGAACGGATGGAGTAATATTTTGGTGATATTTGATGCATTTACATTCTTGTTTAACAAAACTAACTTAAATTATTATTATTATTTGTCAAATTGATTAAAATTAGAGTACATTTTGCTTGAGCTGGTAATTAATAACTAATGTCTCAGAATGGTGGTTCATAAGTCGGACGTATTAGAATCCTTTTCCTAATACGTAGGAAACAAACCAATGATCGTTTTGCAAGTGGAACTACTCTCTCTTTTTTTGGCAAACGTGGAACTACTCTATGAATATTGAATTTCATTAAATTATTTTATAACCTGGTTTTATGTGCATATTGTAAAAACAAAATGATACTAATATCAATTGTTTCCTGGAAATAAAAATATACTTCATGTGGGGGAGAAGACAAAAGAGATATAGCTGTCACAAACACGAGACTCTTTTACAATTTAAAAAAAAAATGTATATCTACATAAATAAATAGATAATATGGAATAGGAAAAAAAAATTATTTGTCTTGCTTAAATGATCATTTCTAAGCCAAAAACTTTTAGAAGTGAAACGATGACAAGGTAACTCTTTGTAGCCATTAGAACTCAGATGTAGAGAGCGACTCTTTCTATATAATATTCTAGTCTTATTTATAATGTAGCTCATATTATCCCACATATATTCTAATTCCCAATCGATATTTTTTCTAACAAGAAAACTAATAGCATCACGGTTTGCGAAAATGCTAATCCAACTATATTATGCATAAGCTAATCTATGGTGTATGTAAATTACTCTATAACATATATACATTCATCATGATTCATGAATAATTCTAACTAGCACATTTATAAAAGGAATCAACTACAGTCAACATGCATCGATCCTTATATATATATATATATATATCCTCTGTATATATTTAGATGATCCTCCATACTCTTGCAACTTTATTAAGATCTTGCAAAATATATCACATACATATATGTATGTATTCGTTCGTATAGAGGATTTTATACATTAATATATATATATATAATCTGTAATTCTGTATATATATTCGCTTATTAGATAAATAAAAAGTAGCCGCGTACATATATATATGTATATTTTTTATCTAAAAATTGTAATATATAAGATAATAACAATTTCTATAAAATAAATAAACTCTGTTGTTTCAATAAAAAAAACTCAAGCCAACAATATCTGAACCGTATACAAAAATAGAAATTTAAATAAATCAAAATCAATATAATCTTGGCTGTACTACCTACTATGTTCTTTCTATTTTTATATTATATATTTTCTTACAAACATATGTTGTATTTAAAACTTTTTTGATAAGCTATATAGTGTCGAACATAATATTTTTCAATAACTTCGCAAATAATCTGTAGGAGATATACTATAATCTGACATGCTGGAAAATATTGATCCTTACGTACATTCGAGTACTACACTCTATCTTTGGAATTAATTCATATGTATATATCCATTACAATATATCAAACCAAACACATGCATGTAGTAGACGAGGGAGGGAGAAATTCAAGGGTGCATTCTGCACCAAACCCTAAATTAAAGAAAAGAAACAGCGTGTATTCTTGTATAGGAAGAGAAGGAGAGAAAATAGTCGTATGTCTAAAAGAATTAAGCTATAGACGTGAGAGAAAAAGGGTCTGATGAAGCAACGGGACTTGTGTGTAGAGTGTTGTTTTGTTGTGATGATTAATTGGCACACATGTGAATTGGTGGGTACGTTTGTTTGTCCGTCTCCAATATAGACAATCTTCTATATCCTATACCAATGCTAATCTATCCAAACTTATATAATACATGTATCTATACGTTTACATATATGCACAACTTCGTATATATATATATATACATAACTATATATGCGAAGTAAATTGACATAAATTGATGCGTTTTTTAGATTGATCCATCAAATCATTTTATATGTAATGTGAAGGCAAATTGTTAGGTATCTAGCTATAACTATATATGATATGTGTTTTGAAAGCGTGACTTTACATTGGTGTTTGTTCAAAAATGGGATTTTGTATATGTATAGATGCACATATACGTGGTGTATACGGCATGCGTATACATATACGTATAGAGAGAGAAAGAAAGAGAGAGAGAGAGATCAGCAATAGAGATGACAAGGAGAGATGAGGAATAGGTGAAGAGAGAGGAGGATATATGTGTGGGTTTGTGTTCATAAAGATCCCCGTGAGGAGTGTTTGGAGGCATTCCAAAATCACAACTAACATTCTTTTGTTTGCTTTTATCCTCTCCTTCACTTCTTTCGATGCTCCCAATTTTATTTTATTTTTAAGTTTGATTTCACAATATTAATTCGTCCCCCATATATCACGAGCTCATCATTCCCTTTCTCGTCCCATTTTTTTAAAAACTTTTTTTATTTACTTTCACTCTCTCTTCTAAGTATCCTATTAACGTTATTCAAGTATTACATAGATATACATATATAACTGGAATCTAGTCAACCCAAGTTCAAATGATTTTTTTTTCTTATTGTTGCAATGATTCGCGATTGAATAGAAATTGCATCCAAAAGAGACATGGTGATGTATTGTTGCTAGTTATGCAATTCATTTTAGATACATCAATATATGATGTCAAAACAAGAGTGAGTGCAACTACTTTGATTTAGACTATTATTGCTGAATGACTAGCAAAATATAATATAATTTAAAATATCTATTAGGTGTATATACCTCATAAAGTCCATTTTTCTATTTCATTGGATTTGAATAGTATATAAATGGAGTTTTGTAATTATATATCTTTATCGGTTTCCAAAAGTTCAAAGCTGGCTATAGTTGTAATCAATTATCGTGATTTTGCTTGGAGGCGTTAAAATAGTATGTCGACAAAGAGGAAGATAAATCACATAAATAATCCTTGCAAGGTAACGTAATTTCATCACAGCGAGAGTTTATCATCAATACACATGGCCATTAAAAACATATAGTGATTAATTTGTTTTTTTGTTTTTATAAGCATAGTGATTAATTTACAATAATAAAGTTGGTAGGTAAGGATACAGACACGTATATGTATATTTATACGTATTTATATGATATGAATGATATGAATATTATATCAATATACGATATATATTTATACAAGAAAACAAAATAAAAATTGGGTCGAATATTAAAAAGAATATCGTCTATTGAGACATAGAGGCAAGCAAGTAATTCACGAGATACAAATCGGAGTTGTCCGTATATTATATTTTGTAGCGATCAAGAGAGACTAAGGCAGACATGTGAGAGAGGAGAGGATCCTATAAACAATTTAATCTAAGATCTATGCTTCCTCCCTCTAATATATATATTGCATATATACACATAGTTTTTTTGTAAAAGAGAGTATAAATCGATCGAGAAAACTCAATACGAAGGAAGAGGCTAATTTAAAAGCATAAAAGAAGAATGGTTTCGAGGGAACAGAAGAGAGGTTCTTTGCAAGAGAAGTTTCAGTTGCTTCGTTCAATCACTAATTCTCATGCTGTAATTATTACATCACCCTCTCATTCTTTATTAATTGTGTGCGATTGAAATAAAAGCAATCATATTCTATATGTATTCGTATGTATATCCCGTTAGGAACACACACATGCACACACACGCACTCAATCTTACTCGATCTATGTAGCTTCTTCTTCTTTTTTCACTCAATCACAGTTTTGTCCCTTTCGATCAATTTCTATCACTTGGGTATTTGAGTTCCTTTGGATACTGTATATTTACTTCGTTTTTTTTTTTTGATCCTCTTCTAAGCATAGAAGAACATATTATTGCAAACAAGATATATGGGCCTATCATGATCGGATGATTGAAGATAAATTTTCGTGTTGGCTAAATCTCTAATTCTAGATTTTGGAATGATGCTGTTTATGCTACTAATATGTAATCGCTCACATACATGTTTTGATTACAGGAAAACGAAACATCGATCATAATGGATGCATCCAAATATATCCAAAAGCTTAAGCAGAAGGTCCAAAGATTCAACGAAGACACTAACGCAGAGCAATCTTCAAGCGAGCCCACGGATCCCACCACACCAATGGTATAACTAATCACAAACATATATTTTGGATCCATTGTATATTTAAGTACGTATGTGAATGTGAGAGATTCATTAAGAGATTTTGATTGGGCAATTTATTTATAGGTAACAGTGGAAACCCTAGAAAAGGGGTTTATGATAAACGTATTCTCAGGGAAGAATCAGCCAGGCATGCTTGTTTCGGTATTAGAAGCCTTTGAGGATATTGGGCTTAACGTTCTTGAAGCTAGGGTTTCATGTACTGACTCCTTTAGCTTGCATGCCATGGGATTCGAGGTAATTAACTAATCTTCACACCATCAGTCTTTGTATGAAGTTCTTGATACGAAAGAGCTAACTTTGCGATTCGTGTCGTCATCATATGTTTTTACGAAATCTTATGTTGGTTTGTTCACTTACTTTATTACAAATATTGAAATTTATGCTTGCGCTTTTACTGGTGAAAAAAAAAAAAAATCATAGTAGATTATAATATAAAGGGGGCAATCTCAACGCACACACACGGATACAAAATATAAACATGTGTTGTCTCTGTCTATTTGTGTGTGTTGGCATGTATAAATTATTTAATGATTACGTCACTTTTAATAATAAAAATGCAGAATGAAGATGGAGAAAGTATGGATGCTGAAGCAGTGAAACAGGCAGTGACAGATGCAATCAGGAGCTGGGGTGAAAGCAATGATCCACAGAGCTAGATTGACCCACTTTTCTTTAATTTTTCTTTATTTATTTCCTATTATACAAAAATATAATAACACAATTTCTATAGTAATTCTGTTTTTTTTTTTTCTTCTGTCCATCGTGTACCCCAGAATTTTCCCCTAAAAAAGGGATAATGAAGAAAAATCAATTGTATGTTTCTATTTATTTTTTTGCTAAACATGTTTCTATTTATTTCATATAAGCAATAGAAAATACGTATTCAAAGTATATTCACCTAACTGATGAGACAGTTAAAAAATTGTTCTTTATAAATTAGAATATGATCAGAAAAGAAAAATCTTTCAGCATTGTTTCTGGATTGATTTAGCAGACTAAAACTTTACTATTGTTTCGGATTTGATCAGATGATATTAGAGAACTTATTTTCTACCACAGAAGAAGACAAACATTTTTGTTCACGTGAGCAAAATAACTCCAGAAAACCTGGAAAGTAAAACGTACAAATACATATACGTCCTACTCGTTCGGCCCACGATTAACACTTTTGTTTAATCACTAAATTTTGATCCGCCTCAAACTTGAAATAGATAATTTGGTCAATTAGATAATAAATATAAAAGTATAAAAACATATACTATCGAGAAGATATAAATTTACACGATAGATATAAAAAATTCATATCATTTATTAGATAGAAATGCTTTTTATTGTACATAACTGTAATTAATTTTAAAATAACTCGAATACGTTTTGTTTTTCAATGTGTCTCATATAAAACAAAAATAATTACATATCTATATACACTTAACAACACTCAAAAATATTTTGACAAAAAAAATCACCATTCAATGTATATTTATTAATAAATAATTTTATGACACTATAAATACAATGAGGTAACTTTCACTTCTACATATTGTATATAAGTAAAACTCTGAATTAACAAATATGAAACTAATGTTCCCGCGTTATGTCACACTTTATTTAACTGAATTTTTAAACTTATTCACACTTTATTAAACTAATTTTCTTATTTTTAATAGGAAGAAAAAATCTAAATTTGAATCCATAGTGGCGGAATATTGTAGAACTTTATTTTGGCGGGAAAAATATGATACCACATTTTAGCAAGAAATCACAAAATTGCATTTTGAGGGGAAAACTCTGAAATGCGTTTTTGTTTTCAAATTCAAAGTTAATAAATTAAAATAGTAGAAGGCAAATAAACTAAAAAATAATACAATTAATGTCCATCCTCTTAGTTTTATTTCCAAATCGTGCTACCATTCCTTAACTTGCAAACTGCATCGCTCCCACAATCAAATCAAAATCACACCTAAATCAATCTATTCGGCGCCTGAGAACGGTCATTCGATAATCCTTGGTTATATTCACAAGACCCCTTATCGTTTGGACAGTAAGAGCCGGATTATTCTCCACAAACGACATGAACTCACTCGAGAGCGAAATCTCTTCCATATGTGTTGTGATAAACCGAGAGATAGCATCTTCGAGGATCTTGTCCGAGAGAATCTTTGCAAGCTCGAGGACGTCAAGTGCATTTGATGAGTCCATGGAGTCGATGAGCTGGTTTCTGCAGATATCTTGGAGGTAAGGAATCTCGTATTTTTCTGCAGCTAGGTAGAGTGTACGGACATGCAGCATCAGTTTTGTATTGGGAAGCGAACCGCTGTACATGAATTCAAGAAACGTCGCTAACTCATCGTGTGTCATCTCTGAAAGAGTGATTGTCTCGTTGGATGAAGCTTTGCAGTCTTCTAATTCCAGCATGATCTTAAACACCTTCGATCTTGCCCCCTTATATTTTTAGAAAAATGTCAAGTTAGGACGAAGTAACACAATCTATACGCAATTCTTTATCTCCACTATAGAAAACTCATAATAGAAGAAAAAAGAAATACCAAGATAAGTTTGTGGGCGGGGATTGCATCGGTTTGGTCTCCTGCTTTGAGCCACACATCGACTTTCCATTGTTCTTCAAACACTTTTGTAAGGCCCCCAAAGAAACCCATCTCGTTTGCAGCTTCTTTACCCATATTCAGTAAAATAGATCAAAGTATTGAATTGTTCTGTTTTATTGATGTTAGCCTCTAGGAGACTAGGATAGAGTATTTATACAAGAGCTAAAACAAGGGAAAAGGAAATCTAGGTAAAGGAAAAGTGAAAAACCTTGTACGACAAGATATATGCGTATACACAGAGAATAGGAAAATATCTATTTATCGGAGATATGAATATACTGTACGTATCTCAATATATTCTGAGAAGCAAAAATATCACGTTATAACAAAATGCATCCGCTAGAACGAGTAAAATGGGATTTTCACAAATCCCTAAATGCAAATCTCTTCTTTGCTCCTCTTAGATTTAGAGGTGTTAAAACATATCCAAAACTGTCTACTAGTATCAAATAGTGACATTCACATCGAACCTAACTACGGATGTTATGTGACAACAAAAAAAAGGTGAGAACAATGACTTTTGACACCCCAAACAAATGCGAAATGGGCAGTAATAGAATCTAATTATTCATCTGTATTTTCTCAATAGATACGTCTCTCTTTTTTTTAAAGCATAGCTAGAAAAGAGATGATATTAAATAAAAACACTGAACATTTTAATGTGAGATTTTTCAGGTTCTGGAAACACGAAGAATTCTAATCCCATAAATTAAAATGATAAAACCGATTTGTGGTTTGACAAAGTGAAACAACAAAAGCTACACTCTTGAATTAACAGCCGCAATAACGGCAGTAGAGATTATTGCTACGACAGTTAGGACAGTATCCGTTACCCGCCCAAGTAAGAGAAGCCTTCATTATCTCCACGGCAAGATTTGGGTTACTCACTACGAACACCTTGAACTTCTCAGAGGTAGAAATCGTACTTATATTCGTTTTGATATAATTAAAGGCTGCATCGTTGAGAACTTCGTCAAAAGGGATTTGAGCTAGCTCAAGGAAGTCAAGAGCGTTCGCCGAATTCAGAGAAGATATAAGCTCGTTTCTGCATAGGTCCCGTAGATGAAGAATCACGTATTTGTCAGCCGCAAGATAGAGTGACCGAACGTGTTGCTTCACTTTCGCAGAAAGCATAGAGCCATCACTGTACATAAACTCAACTAGAGCTTCTAACTCTTCTTGTTTAATCTCTGAGAGAGTAACTGTCTCCACCTTCTCAGCCGAAGTCTTAACCTCATCCGATTCCAGCATCTTCTTAAAAACCTCCGATCTTGATGCCTATTCAATTTCCAAAACATAATTTGTAAGGGCCATTCACTAAGCATTAGCATTTCTAGAATTGATTTCTAAATCAGATGAGGATATATAAAAGAGAAGATATAAGAAAGCAGAAGAAAAGGAGACCAAAATAAGTTTGTGGGCTGAGATAGCTGAACCCTCATCACTGTCTCCTGCCTTGAGCCGTACGTCAACTTGCCATTGTTCTTGCAAGACCTTTGCAAGTCCACCTGAGAAATGCTCTTTGTTGGTTTGAGTTGCCATAGCTATAACGTAACAAGGCTTTGGTCCAGTAATAGATCGTGGGTTATATAGAGATCCCAAAGACAACGGTCCAAATGACTTTTTTTTTTTTTTTTACGTCTTCTCGTACTTTCAATTTTAACCAATCAGCGTGTTTTGGAACTTGGGAGATAAGAATTTGTTAGGCTATCGATTTTTAATTTATAAACTTAAAAAAAAAATGTTCAAATTTTGTTGTTAATTAATTTAAATATTGATTAAAGTTACTTCGATTAAAAGTCGATAGATCTCCCCAACGAGCACTAAACATAAATGGACATATCCGCGATATCCCATGCTGAAACATTTCTGAAGGAAGATCAAGATATCCTGAATATGTTATTAATGGGAAATTAAAGACAACATTGTAGTCGTAAAGAGAAATTCAAACTTTGAGGCTGTAATTTGAGACTGAATAAGTATTAATGGGAAATTAGGTTCTATAGCCATAAAATTAATATTAATTGAGAATGTTTTTTGCGCAATATAAAAGAAAAAGAAGAAAAAAAGAAAAAAAAAAAAGAAAAGAAAAGAAGAAAGAAAAGAAAAAAAAAAGAAAAAAAAAAAGAAAAGAAAAAAAGAAAAGAAAAAAAGAAAAGAGGAAAAAAAGAAAGAAAAAAAAAAGAAAAAAAAAAGAAGAACAAAAGAAGAAAAAAAAAAAGAAAAAAAAAAGAAAAAAAAAAGAAAAAGAAAAGAAAAAGAAAAGAAAAAGAAAGAAAAAGAAAAAGAAAAAAGGAAAAAAAAGAAGAAAAACAAAAAAAAGACCAATCACCAGACGACACGTGACCTACACCCAAAGAAACTCTCACGGATTGCCCCACGAACAGCCGGGTACTAGCGCCTTACATACATAACCAATTAGTTTAGCAAACTGATTCTCCTAATTTGTTTTTTCATCTCCATAATTATTATGTTCTAATTTATTGAAAATAAAGGACTACGTTGCAATTAAGTGTGGAAAATCGCTTAGACCAAAAGTCACTGTTTTTACAAGCATGGAACCAGATTTATTTATTTTAAAAGTAAATTTGTCAAATCTGGAAAATTGATGAGATTGAGTAAACAGAGCTTAGTTTGTCAAAATGAAACAACGAAGGCTACAATTTTGTTCTTCTAGTAGCTAGACATAATGACCATTCCTCCTACGAGTCTGAGAAGACTTGATTATCTCAACGGTAAGATCTGGATTCCTGCCAACGAACAACTTGAACTCAACAGTGTCACTAATCGTCAATAAATTCCGTATGACAAACACGACGGCAGAGTCGTAGAGGGCTTTGTCAAAAGGAATCAAAGAGAGTTCCAAGACGTTGAGAGCATTCGAGGTATTCAGAGATGATATAAGCTCATTTCTGCATAAATCTCGTAAATGCAAGATCTCATATTTGTCAGCTACAATATAAAGTGACTGAACATGTTTCTTCTCTTTTGCAGAAAGCGCAGAACCATTGCTGTAGATGAACTCAACCAAAGCCTCTAACTCTTCTTGTTTCAGCTCCGAGAGAGTCACTGTCTCGATCTTCCCAACCGGACTCTTTAACTTGTCTGATTCCAGCATCTTTTTAAATACCTCTGATCGTGCCGCCTATTAATATTCCATATACATTGAAGATATAATGCATTAACAAATAAAAGCATTTTAAAGTAAGATACATTAACATAATTAAGCATTTCTGTAACTTTTTGAGTTGGATGATGATAAATAAAAGATAACTGAGGAAAAATAACAAGAAAACAAACCAGAACAAGTTTATGGGCAGAGATAGCTGCACCCCTTTTACTGCCCCCTGCCTTGAGCCGTAGATCTACTTGCCATAGTTCATTAAGGATCTTTGAAAATCCACCCAAGAAAACTTCTAGGTTGCTCTGCGTTGCCATAGCTAGTAGTATAACATTATGAATTTAATTTAGTTAGCGATGGTGAAGTTATATAGAGAGAAAAAATGACTCTTGTTTTACTACTTTCTTCGTTTTCCAAGATTTTGAAAATGGAGGAAACATTAAAGGTAATAATAATAGTACACTAAAAGTCCCAAGTCCTAATTTTTTAGTTGTCCTCGTCTATTGGGATTCCGGATTAAATATGGAACCAAACGGATGTTTCGGCAAAGGACCAAACAGAAGTATTTTTGAAAAGATAAGCTGCTTGCTCAATCGGTTACCGGTTCCAAACCAGCAAATTCAAGGGTTGAAATTTTAACCCCTATCTGCCATGCGAAGGGGGCATGATGAGATAAAGCTCGCAGGCTTTGGCACATATTAAAACAAAGCCTTGAATCGATCCTAGTGTGTGTTTTTGAGATGGAAATCATTAACGTTGAAAGAGTTTATAGTATGAACGATATCGATCGATTCATCATTGGAGTCAGAGAAGCATTCATTATCTCCACCATTGGAGTTTATATTGGAGTCAGAGCATTCGACGTATTGAGAATTAAGTCTATAAACTCATTTTTTTTGCATTTGTCCCACAGAGAGATTCTTCAGTCACTAACGTCATGGACCATTGTATTCTCTCTTTACAAAGCAATCATCACAATCCACTCCACTAAACGCTTTCTGGTTCAAGAGCGCCGGCAAGATGGGCAACATACACGTTTCACAGTTTCCTTGCGTCACAATCTATCTATTTTCTCAATAGATATGTTTCTCTTTTTTTTAAGCATAGAAAGGAAAGAGATAATATTAAATAAATAAATAAAAACTGATCATTTTAATGATTTGTCAGGTTTTGGAAACACGAACAAGTCCAATCCCACAAATTAAAATGATAAAGCTGATTTGCAAAGTGAAACAACAAAAGCTACATATACTCTTGAATTATCAGCTGCAGTGACTACAGAAGGCATTGTAGGTACGACAGTTACAACAGAATATCTTACCCGTTCGAGTAAGAGAAGTCTTCATTATCTCCACGGCAAGATTTGGGTGATTGGCGACAAACCGCTTGAACTCGCTAGAGGTAGCAATCGCGACTATATTGACTTTGATAGCAGCGAAGGCTACAGCGTTGAGGAGTTTGTCAAGAGGGACTTGGGCGAGCTCAAGAATGCTAAGAGCATTCGACGAGTTAAGAGAGGATATGAGATGTTTTCTGCATAGATTCCTTAGATGTGGTATCTCATATTTGTCGGCTGCAAGATAGAGTGACCGAGCATGTTTCTCGAGACTTTCAGAAGAAATGGATCCATCAACGCTGTACATGAATTCAACTAAAGCCTCAACTTCTTCGTGCTTCATCTCAGAGAAAGTGACGGTCTCTAGCTTAGCCGAAGTCTTGCACTCGTCTGATTCCAACATCTTCTTAAACACCTGTGATCTTGCTGCCTATTCAAGATTTTCCATTATGTGTTGAAGAAATAGCATTAACAATGAAATAAGAGAGCCACTCATTGGTGCACAATAAGAGAGAAGAGAAGAAGTTAGAGAAAACCAGAACAAATTTGTGTGCGGAGATAGCTGCACTCTCGTCACTGTCTCCTGCCTTGAGACGTACATCGGCTTGCCATTGTTCTTTAAAGAGCTTCTTGAATCCACCCAAGAAAGCCTCTTTGTCTTTGTTGCTCTGTGTTGACATTGCAAAGCAAATACTGTACGTATAACCTGAATTTGATTTGGTCAAGGAATTAATTACATTATATATACAATTATGTAAATTTCAATGTAAGTAACCAACACAGATTTTAGAACATGCGAAATTCGAATCAAAATCCAGAAACAAGTCCACTATAAGCATGTAACGCTATGAGAATTGAAGTACCAGAACAATTCGAGGAGAAAGCTGAGGGCGATCAGATAAAATCTTTTGAAGCTATATGGCTTTAGATTCCCAATAGAGCGAACGGAAGGGTTTAGGGTTTCAAAAAGATTTATAGTAGGTTAATGAGTTAATTGGCGGCTAAAGAAACAAGCTGTTTGGATAGGAATAAGATCTTATTTTTCCTAGGAAGGTTATCTAGGATTAAAAAAAAAAAACTAGAAAAATCTAAGAGACCTTATGGTTTAGAAAATTTACTTTGATTCTTCGATTCTGTAATGTGGAGTTTAAAATTAAACAAATGGACTATAAAATAATAAAAAGGTTTACCATTGGATTTAAAAATTTGTATTTTTCTAACTTCAAAAAAATTTCAAAGCTTTTAAAACCCAATGTGAAGTCAAATTGTACTTTTTTTTTTGTTATGTTTGTTACGTGTTGTTTTCAGCATCTCACGTTCCATAATATCTGAGCTCATCAAATAACCAATCTATTTTTTTGTTAATCCCCAATTTGAGATTTTTCATTTGCGGTGGATCCGATGCAAATAAATATTACTATTTTATCCATTTTCATAAAAAAGTGCCAGCTTATATAAATATTTGAATATACTGGTATACCCATATTTAAATTACTATTAATTAAATTATAACAATTGAAGCTCAGTTCTATTATGTAGATGGTAAATGAGCTATTTGTTGCTACAAAAATTTATTAAATGACTTTTTTGGGAAAAAGAAAAAAAACCAACTGTAAACAATACTTTTTGTGAAACAAAATCAGATATAGAGATATTGTTATGAATACGTAATTGCTAGATTGGTATATATCTCGTTACTTAGTAGATACAGATACACCGTACACGTGTGTTTATCTCTTTTTATTTTTTTGAGAATCACGTGTATTAATCTTATGAGCAGAATATTCGGAATATATATATATTTTTTTTTTTGACAAAAGGGTTGAACACACAATATATTTTCGCCTCTTCAGTCTTCAATCATAAGGTATTGATTTGGATAGTTTGGTATGTTATTTGGGGTTGAGAGTATTGAAAGATTCTACCTGAGCTAGAGGTGTTTCCCTCAACTCAGCTCATTAACAATTCACGTGAGGTGCACGTGGACACGTGGAAAGCCGTTAGATCAGATACAACAGCCAAGGGCAAGAGGGCCTTTCACCATTCCTCTGTTCGAGTGTAGTCTAACCGTTTCACATGTTTGCGATACAAGTTCTCGAAAATCCTCAGGCATCAATCTTACAGCAGATAGTAGTTATATTGGTTTGGTTTAGGGTACAATCCTAATTCCTGGTTTAAGAAGAAACAAATTGGGGAATCGTATACGACACCACCGAAAAGGCTCGTGATTTGTAAGGATTGCTTAGAAAGACACACATATTAGCCAAGATTAATAATCTAATTAAGATCCTCCTCAAACAAGAAGCAAACACAAACGGGCACCTATGAATAATATGCAAAATGGTACTATCCGCAAAGTCTGTGCTATCTCAAAATGATAAAACGGTTTATCAAAAAGAGATGAAACAACAAGAGCAATGGTACCTCTAGCAGCAGCGACGGCAGTAGGAACCACAATAACCACAGCTTTTTTTGTTACTCTTCTGAGTTAGAGAAGCCTTCATTATCTCCACGGCAAGATTTGGGTGATTGACGACAAACAGCTTGAACTCACTAGAGCTAGCAATCGCCACTATATTGGTTTTGATAGTAGCGAAGGCGGAATCGTTGAGGGCTTCGTCAAAAGGGATTTGGGCGAGCTCAAGAATGCTTAGAGCATTCGACGAGTTAAGAGAGGATATAAGATGGCTTCTGCATACATCCCTTAGATGTGGGATCTCATATTTGTCTGCTGCAACATAGAGTGATCGAACATGTTTCTGGAGACTCTCAGAAGAAATGGAGCCATCAATGCTGTACATGAATTCAACTAAAGCCTCAACTTCTTCGTGTTTCATCTCACTGAGAGTGATTGTCTCTTGCTTAGCCGAAGTCTTGATCTCGTCTGATTCCAGCATCTTCTTAAACACCTCCGATCTTGCTGCCTACTCGAATTCCATATACATATGTTGATGATATAGCATTTCAAGTAAGAGACCCTCTCAAAAACATTGCCAAACAAAAAAAAAGAAGGATTTCTAGAACTGTTTCCTGAATTGGATGATGATGAATAAAGAGAGAGAAGAGAAAGAAGTTAGAGCAAAACCAGAAAAAGTTTGTGGGCGGAGATAGCTGCACTCTCGTCACTGTCTCCAGCCTTGAGGAACACATCGGCTTGCCATTGTTCTTTAAAGAGTTTCTTGAATCCACCCAAGAAAACCTCTTTGTTGCTCTGTGTTGCCATTGCAGAGCAAATATGTATAACCTGAAAGTGATTTGGAGATTTTGGTAAACAATGTTAAGGAACTAGTTTATATGGAAATTAAATAAGCATATCTATCTATATAAACTGTTACGAATTTTGCAGACACATACATCAACAGTCATATACACGTACAAGTAACCGACACACAGATTTTAGAAACAAAACATCCTAAATTCCTAGAAGATGTCCACACGCTATGAGAATTGAGTTCTAAATCTACTTTAGTATTTGTGCCGCCATGGAAATCTGAAGCAACCCAGATAGTTCTCTTCTTCCTCTTATGAACTAAAAACCCTAGAATTCAACTCAGCTAAAATTACCTAAAAGTACAAGACACGATCACAATGGTCAGAGATAAGAAGAATTTACGCCAATTTGAGGCCGAAGTGGCCGGAAAACCCAGATCAATTCGATACCAGCAGCAACTGAACCTTTGATTTTTTTTCCGCTAAGAGAAGAAAGGACAACACTAGGAAGATGGCGCAACTCAATTAATGAATTAATTATCACCGGTTTAATTGCTTTGGTAAATAACCGAGTTCTAGCTCATCGGTTTAGGACTTTAAGACCGGCAACGAATTATATTTGCTATTTAAAATTTTAATGGAAATGCAAACCTTAATTAGAAACCGAAACAATCCATCTCTTAAACACTTAAACCCTAAAACCGTCAAGTCATTGGTCCATAGAGTTTCTGGAATCCCTCCATTGCTCTGGTACTTGAAACGTTTATCAATTCTCATAGCGTCTGGACTTCTGAATTTTCGATTCGAATTTGGGATGTTTTATTTCTAAAATCTGTGTTTGGCTTCCTCTGATGTTTGAGACATGTTTTATGCTCACGCTTTGGTGACAAAGAGGTTTTTGTTGAGTTTTACTTTAAACTCGGTCATGCTTCTTTATTTGTTGATGCTATGTTGTGGCTTGTTCTGTTTCTAGAAAAGAATCTATCCGCAAGCAACATAAATTTGATAATCTCAATATAGTATGCTGAAAACTTCGTGGGTGTTTGATGTAAATATGAGCATATTTTATATAATTTAGTTAGCGTTTATCCAAGTTTTGTAACAGGAAGAAATCCACAACCAGCAGATGAAAAACAGACCAAAAATTCCTTACGAACAGCTCAGGAAATGGTGAATTTTAATGCATACCGGGTTGAAATTTTTTAATGTGTATCAGCGTTTCATTATTCTAAACTAAAGTCGTAATAATGATCGTTGTGCATCTTCTTTTTAATAAAGACCTATGTGTTTGCTGGTTCGCTTTGCATTGTTCTGCCATCATTTCTCCTGGTTGAAAAAGAGAATGCCTTGATTTTCGAAAATGTGAACCTCGAAATTTTCTCATGAGATATTCTAGTATTGCTGTGTGATGAGATAAGCAACTTGCATCTCCCATCATTGCCTTGACTAAAATCTCTCTATACTCTGATAATGTACGACAACATGTTCCCATAGACCCTAAGAATGGGTTCAAATTGTTTGACTAGTGCAGCAAATGAGTGTTTTTTTTCTTTTTCCCCAAAACTAACTTTAGCTACCGTTTAAATTTTGATCTTTCAGATGCAGCGAACGCGTAAGGAAACAGATTATCGAGCAGCTAAGAGCTTTATTTCAAAGAGGTTGATGGATTTGAGCTGCAAGAAGATGAGGTAGCATCTAGTAGCGACCTAGACTAGAGTAAGTGAAAATTTCTACTTCTGACCCTTAAAAGACATAGAGTGGTCCACAAGCAAAGTTTCGTGATAGGCTCTGTTTCATTGGCCCATTAATACACCATATCCACCTTTTGTGTATATGGTTGTAAATAGACAATGAAATAACAGAAGCAGAGCCATAATAATAGAAACCTTAGGAACCTTTGAATGGTGGAACCAGCAAGGTCTTGTCGAGTCGAGTAATCTGTAGGAAACATTATCTTTAACAGAGTTTAACAGTATGTACCACTTTGCCACTGACTGTGTTGTAGTCAAGAGAACTAAAGAAAGAGTAATATGAAGTGAGAAAGAATCTTTTCCTATTAGTGGTTATATGTTTGACCCTTAAATTTCTCTCAATGTCCTTCTCATAGATATCTTTAAATTCCTAATAGCTAAGCTTAAGTTACCTCAAGCTCATGTTTCAACTCTCTCTGCAAGTTGCAATGTGAAGCCAACAAGCAAGCCTGTCAAATCGTTTTCAATCGTATCCTTAACCCTCGTGCACTTCCTTTGTGATCATTTACTCTCTTTTGTACTGTTTAGTGTTTGCTCTATTATCAAGACTCTTGACCAAATGCTACCAAACCGTCTCGGGCTTTTTTCGGGTGTTTCTGGACTTGTTTCTGGGGATTGTTCACAGTCGCAGTGCATAAAGATTTCCGCAGGACCGTCACGAAATGTTGAATTTCCGGAATTATGAACTATAGAGTTTATGTTATGTTTCACGAACTTAAGTTATGTAAATCTCACACATTTTGCTACATTTGGATTAAAAACAATAATGTCCATTTCAATACATAGTTCGTGTTTCATAAGCTTGAAAACCCAAATAATATAATGATACAATTGAGGAAAAGAAAGAAAAACAAAGTTATCGCATCAAAACAAAAAACGTGGTTTCACAACTTAAATTTGGACCCAATGTCACTGTATAGGGCAGTCTTTTACGGTAAAGTCAAATTTCAAAATTGGTTGGGGCCATTTGTTTTTCATTCCTTCTTTGGCTATGTTTGTTACGTGTTGTTCTCAGCATCTCACGCTCCATAATATCTGAGCTCATCAAATAACCAAACCATTTTTGTCATTTCCCAAACCTTTTTTGGAGTTTTTTTTTTGTGATGGATCCAATACAAATAAATATTTTCTCCGTTTCATACAAAATTGTGGTTTTCACGTTTTCTACAATTGATAGAATTATTTGAATATATTGATATGTCCCTATTTAAAGTACTATTAATTAGACCTTAACAATTTAAGCTCAAGTTAATCATATTTAGGCAAATAGTAAATAAGGTATTTGTTGCTAAATTTCACCTTAAAGTTTTAATATGGCACGTTAAAAATTAACTATAAAACGATTTTTTTTTTTATGAAACGAAATGAGTAAATGTAAACAATGCATAAGCGAATAATTTTTACAGTTACAGAAATATAAGATATAGCTTTGATTTGAAGGTGTTAGATGCACTTATTGAGAATGCTTCATCATGTTCCATGCATGTTTGATGTTTCTCTTTCTCTCTTTGTAAAGACAAAGGGCCATCAAGGCTTCAATCCTATCAAAAAACTTTTTGGACCACCGTTTCTCTCTCTATCGTTCCAATTCCATTGGATGCATCAAACGCGTCTTTGGACCACGATCGCTTTTGATTTTCACTGCAAGTTTCGTTGTTCATGTTTCAAACAGAATGGAATGTTTCAAAAAATTTACTTTGGATCCAAGATACTTGATTTTTCATGAATTGAAAGTCGGCAAGCAAAAAAGTTCATACGCAGTCGTTTTGTGACGAGAATTAATATCTGTATATTTGATCTTCATTCTTAGGAAACAGTTTGAAGACTGTAGTCTGTAGTATCAAACAAGAACTTGAAACCGGAATGGATTATTTCAACATTCCTTTTTATTAGTTCCATTATAAAAATAAAATATCTTTTTTTTTTGTATTTCGTACAAAACCAGCCAATTGTGCAGTTATCCTTTCCATGTGCATCTTAGATAGTGGATAGTGCACGTGCGGTATTAAAATGGTTGGTTGTATTTCTGATGAGGCTGAAGAAGCTCATGTATATTGTCATAGAATTAGGAAACTTAAGCAACTCGGAACATGTAGACTCTAACTCGTACAAATGTGGAATCTTGTTGTATTCCACCAATTTGGCATCATTTAATTTGAAAATTAAATTTAGTGATAAAAAACAAAAAACAATTCTTTCTACTCTCTCCGTTCAGTTAAATGATCCAAAAAGATTTTGTAATCTCATCATTCGTCTGTATTATGTAGTATTGTAGAAAAAAACTACGTTCTTAATTTTGTTAATTTTCATATTTTTATATTATAAAGACCCCATAAAGTTTTTCAAAATTGACGAAACTATGCTTAAAAACGTGGGAAACTAATTAAAATATAGGGTAAAATATATATACACAATTTATGACATTTTTTGTTGGAAATATTTATGATATATTTTTTCTACAATTTCTTATACGCCTCTTCCAATGTGTATTTTTATCAATGTCGGTCAATATTTCATACTTAACTAATACGCTAAACACACATTACGGCAAAACGTAGTGAGTTGTTAAAAAAACAAAAAAAAAGTAGCAAGTTCTTTCATACGGTACCTTGAGTTTTTTTTTTTTTTTTTTTTTTTTGTGACAGGATGGCAGAGGTTTATTGAGTGATCTTTATCATTGGAACCAAAAAATGTCATCATCGCTACCTGTTGCTGACCAGAAATTTTCGGCTTAAATATATATACAACTTTTTGGTATTTTCTACCATATTTAATTGTAATAAATAATGGACCAATTAAAAATTGCCTATATCATCCAAAGATTTATAGTGATGATGATGGTGATGATGGTGGTGGTTACATGACCAAGGTGATGATGATGATAAATTGATAACATTAATGAAAAGGAAACAAAAAAATCTAGCGGTGGCGTTATATATATCACATACTTGATCTTGTGAAGAGTAAGGCAAAGCTTATCTTTAAGAGCTTATTTTCAAATCCCATTAGAACAAATAAAACACCATGCAACCTTAAACTATTTCCCTTTAGTCTCTCTTCACATACCTGACCTCTCATAGCCCTCTCGATTCTCACAACATTACCAAAAATACCCAAAAAAACATCAAAATTTTAATAATATTTAATATAACAGAAATAAAAAAATTGATGGAGGCTGCAAAAGTTTACACACAAGATGGCACCGTCGACCTCCAAGGCCGTCCTATCCTCGCGTCCAGGACCGGCCGTTGGAGAGCTTGCTCTTTCCTCCTCGGTATTTTCGTAATCTCAAATCACTATTTTCATCAAATTAATTATACCAATTGAAAATTAGTTTAATGGATTTAAAAGCATATTCACAATCTTTATATAGTCTTGTGTGTGTGTGTGAGAAGGGTATGAAGCGTTTGAGAGGATGGCGTTTTATGGAATAGCGTCGAACTTAGTGAATTATCTGACCACAAGACTTCATGAAGACACGATCTCTTCGGTTAGGAATGTGAATAATTGGTCCGGTGCCGTTTGGATCACTCCGATCGCCGGAGCTTACATCGCCGACTCATACATCGGCCGCTTCTGGACGTTTACTGCCTCCTCTCTCATCTACGTCCTGGTAATTCTACAATCTCTTTTTTTTTTGGGGGTTAAAATGCGAATTAAATTAAATAAACTAGATAACAACGGTTTTACAACTTTCAAAAAAATCCAACTTAATTAGAAAAGCAACTGAACCAAACAACAATTTTTTTACAATAATTAAATTAAGTTAAAGTTATATATGCAGTTTTACAATCTCTTTTTTTCTTTTTGGCATCAATCTCCTTTCTTTTTTTTTTTCTTTTTGGCATCAATCTTCTTTGTTTTTTTGTTGCTTATGACAATGAAAGTTTGTCCCAAATTTCTTACGACCATAGTGGTGTGTTCTTGATTTTTTAACACTCACAAATTTTGTAGTTTTATTTTCTCTTAATAAGGGTTTGTTTCTGATTTTTCTACCTATTTTTATATTTACTTAAACTTAGTTTTTTTTGTTTTGTTTTTTTTTTCTGTTTGTCATGATAAAGGAATAGAGATGTGTGTTTGTGGCGTTTTGAACGTACGATCAGATATGGTCCGTGAACATTTGACCCAAGAAGACACTGCCACAGAAATTATAATTTGAATTTTTTTTTTTGTTCCACTGGTTATCTATTTCAGGATAATAGTGTGGTTTCTGATAAAGGGGATATATATTACATAGAGAATATTCAGAGTTGTCCATATATAAAGGAAAAACTCATTTTTAAGAAAATACTAAATTTTATTCCGCTTAAAAACAAAAATTATATCTGAAAATGCATAATATGTGTCGTATATTAAATAGATGTTAATTTAAGAATAAGCAGCAATGAGTATTAACTATAAATTTACATATATGTTATACATATATATATATATCGTGTAGGTAGCAATTTTTTTTTTTTTGTCGTCAGGTAGCAATTAATATTAGATAATAAATGAATGACATGTTTGGTGCAGGTTTACTAAATTAAAATTATAGTACTGTATTATATGTGCAGTTTTTTGTTTTTTTTAAAAAAAAAGGTAGATCTTTTTTTGGAATAAAACGAAGGCAGTTTGTTTTTCTTCACGAACACTATAGAGCAAATGGTTTTTTACAGCCCATTGACGGCTGTTTGACAGCACTGACATGTAAGTAGAAATATTCAGCTGTTGTTAAGTATGTTGTTAAAAGACATATACAAATTTAGCTATTTCTTACAAAACTATAATACTTTTCTGATCATGTAGACGACGTGTCAGAATATAAGCCAGCACTTAACGAGAGCTAACTCCATTTTTTTTTTTTTTTGAGATTTGGGTGATCGTTGAGGCATACGTTGTTTTCCACACATATTCAATAGGACCCACGATTTCCACTTTACTTCAATTTTATTGGTGTAGCATTAAAAAAGCTTATCAAACTCAATCAAGAAATGACTTTTGTTAGATCGCATCTTCTTATGAAATACTCAATAACCAATCAAAAGTTTGTCCCAGTCAAAATTATGAACACTTGATTCTGTCTGATTGAGAGACTTGACTCATGCCATGTCTTCTAACTTCCAAATGCACGTACTTGCTAGGATTTCTTACTGCTTCAAACCCTTATATATTTACTGATTTATATACTATTTTATAATATTATTTTAATTCTTATATTTACATTTACGATTTACAAGAAAATTTAGATTAAAACACCAGAGATAGTTCCTTAATAAAAAAAACCTTGAAAAACACAATATTTTTTTTTGTCAACGAACACAACATTATCACAAGTAAATAAGCAAATGCAAAAGAAAAACCAACAAACGATATCAGGAATTCATGAGATCTAGATCATATATGTTTTGTGTTTGCAGGGGATGATTCTCTTAACAATGGCGGTAACGGTAAAATCCCTAAGACCAACATGCGTAAATGGGGTATGCAACAAGGCATCCTCCTTACAAATAACATTTTTCTACATATCCCTCTATACCATAGCCATTGGAGCTGGAGGAACCAAACCTAACATTTCCACATTTGGAGCGGACCAATTCGACGATTATAGCCTTGGAGAGAAAAAACAAAAGGTTTCGTTCTTCAATTGGTGGATGTTCAGCTCCTTCTTGGGAGCGTTGTTCGCGACATTAGGACTCGTTTACATCCAAGAGAATCTCGGGTGGGGTTTAGGCTATGGCATTCCTACCCTAGGACTCTTGGTCTCTCTCATTGTGTTCTATATCGGAACACCATTTTACAGGCATAAGGTCATCAAATCAGACAATTTGGCGAAAGATTTGGTTAGAGTCCCTATCGTGGCATTCAAAAACCGAAAGCTTCGCTGTCCTAATGACCATTTGGAGCTTCATGAGCTTGACTCCCATTATTACAAAAGCACCGGTAAACATCAAGTTCATCACACTCCCATCTTCAGGTCAGTGTTGCATACCATCTCATCAATGAATTTATAATTTTCTAATATTTTTTCTCATGAAAAACTCCTCTCTAAAATTCTGATTCTAGATAGACGGATAATCTTTATTTTTTGTCCTTGTCATTATATATATATAAAGGGGATGGTTGTAGTTTGATTCCTTGACAAAGAATTATAAACCATCCTATAAGACCATTCGAAAAAGAATCTACCAAAATTGTGCCTTTGTCTCTGGTGGGTAATGACGTGGAACATATACAATGTTGATTTTCGTTTTTATTAATATTATCTAATAACCTAGTGTACTTGCTCTGTATTTTATTGGATGGTCCCCAGTTCCCACTTTCTCCAATATTGTCCCACTGCAGTTTCTTGCCAGAATCATTGCAAAAGCTACTTAGTATAGAAAACTTAAGATATCCCAAAAATATTGATATGATTTTATGTGCGTAGCTTTACTTGTTGGCATATATGTATGAGGTATCAAATATTAGTTTGGAAGCTGATAAGACATATTCTTTCATGGAGGCACTTTAATTTTTTTATTGCTAAAATAAGTCTATTACATAACATCTACATCTAGAAATGTTCACCTTTTCGACCGACGTTTATTTCTCGGCATTTCCAAGAAAAATCTTGGACAAGACAAGACACAAAGTCATTTTGAATGAATAATTTGGGTATTGCTATTACAGGTTCTTGGATAAAGCGGCCATTAAGTCATGTTCGAGAGATTCACCTTGTACGGTGACAAAAGTGGAAGTGGCAAAGCGTGTGCTAGGACTTACCTTAATATGGTTTGTCACTTTAATCCCAAGCACCTTATGGGCACAAGTCAATACTCTCTTCGTCAAACAAGGGACCACGCTGGACCGAAAACTCGGATCCAGTTTCCAAATCCCCGCAGCTTCTCTTGGAAGCTTTGTCACGCTCTCGATGCTTCTCTCTGTGCCAATGTATGACCAATACTTTGTTCCCTTCATGCGCAAGAAAACCGGAAACCCTAGAGGGATCACTATACTCCAAAGGCTAGGGATTGGGTTTGTAATCCAAATTGTTGCAATCGCGGTTGCTTCGGCTGTAGAGGTCAAGAGAATGCGCGTAATAAAGGAATTTCACATAGCTAGCCCGAAAGAAGTTGTTCCTATGAGCATTTTTTGGTTACTTCCTCAGTACTCTCTTCTAGGCATTGGGGATGTGTTCAACGCGATTGGTTTGCTTGAGTTTTTCTATGATCAGTCACCTGAGGAGATGCAGAGCCTTGGAACGACGTTTTTCACGAGTGGGATCGGTCTTGGGAACTTCTTGAACAGCTTCTTGGTGACAATGATTGATAAGATCACGAGTAAAGGTGGAGGGAAGAGTTGGATTGGGGATAATTTGAATGATTCTAGGCTTGATTACTATTATGGGTTTCTAATGGTGATTTCAATTGTGAACATGGGATTGTTCTTGTGGGCAGCTAGCAAGTATGTTTACAAGAGTGATGAGACCAACGAGTTTAGTGGAGGATGTGTTCAAATGGAGGCCAAAGCCTTAGACACATCTCCTCTTACTATCTAATTATAACAATGAGAGATGTGTATATATATGGTTTTCTAGAAAATTTATAAGTTGTGGTATTCTGATTAACATGATGAATAAAACTTTATTGTTTATTCTAATCTAACAATTAAAACTTGGGAGAACCAAGTTGTTGCTCAAGATCAATGGTTTTGTTCTAATTGTTGTAACAGAGGAATCGATTCTCGTTGGTGGCATACACTTGAACATTGAAGAAGTCACATTATCCTCTGCCTTTAGATTCAACCAACAATATAAAACTATCAAGCAAGTTAACTTTGAAACTCTTAAGTATTAAATATGGTTAAATCTTACTTTTCCCTATCAATATTAAAATGCAGACGATTTGAATCGTACCAAGTGGAATAGTATGTTCCCTTAAGGACAAGGGATAATTACGTGCCATAGTATGAAGCAACCGTGACACTGGACCAAACCCAAAACATCACATCTAACAAGGATTATATCTTTGAAGCCAGATAAGCCTTCCAACCACAAAAGCTCTAGTCAATGGTCTTCAAATTAC
Organism: Kernera saxatilis; assembly: GCA_900406395.1. Taxonomy (NCBI): domain Eukaryota; kingdom Viridiplantae; phylum Streptophyta; class Magnoliopsida; order Brassicales; family Brassicaceae; genus Kernera; species Kernera saxatilis. The sequence continues at coordinate 88,389 of OVAY01000094.1, forward strand.
AATTTAGGCTTAGGCTATTGATTAATCTGACTTTTGAGTCCGACCTTTTCGCTTACAGCTATAGGGATATGAATTTGACTGGTTTGAAAATATTGCCAACATCAGAATTTATTACAAATTTACAAACTACGATTAGCCACACAAAGTTGCAACGATTGTATATTACTTTCTCTTCACAAATAGTACTGTCGTTTTGATTTTTCACACAACCTAAAATTTTCAGTATATCCTAAATAACAAGTTGATTTTTAGTATTCTATTTTTTCTAGCTTTTTATAATTTTAACTAGGGGCAAAATAAGATATTTTCTTATAAAAAAACTGCATTGGTTCATTCGTCGCGGTGACTAAATTCATGTTTACTGTGAAATTTATGATAATAATATGATTTAAAATGGTTGCTTCAGTTCATTGTTGATCATTCGTACTAGTTTATAGCACATGTCTTTGTCAACAACACATGTACTATATATATGATAACAAAATAATGATGCTAATATAAATCACTATTCTACATGTTCTTACCGAATATACAGATAGTTTGGCGACTAAATTATCAGAATATGTTATTTTTGTCAAATTTCAAATTAATTTTATTTTGCTATTTTTAAGCAAAGCACATTCCCACCGAACGTTGTTTGCATGAATCCGTCAGCAATAAGCTGGATTGATTAATTCGATACGCTATGGAAACCCAGAAAATTAAATTAAATAAAACCAAATTAAATGAATTAGTGGTAATTATATACAGCTGACACTTCACCCAACCAATAAACACTAGTATATATATACGTATGTGTAGATCTAAATCCAGCTATCACACAGAATTTGGTGCAAGTAGCTTTTTTATAGAGTTAAGTAACAGTATGTTGCTTGGGTTCTAGAATAACAAAAATAAAATAAATAAATTCGGTTAAATATGCATGACTCATTAATTGAATTTAAGCTACCCCAAATTCAAATGCATCATATGTGTAGTTCATCAAGATTTAATTTGATCAATGGAATATCGAGTTTATCATCTTCTATATAAGAGGAAATATAAATAAATCAATTGACTTCTAGTGATCTTTTTTCTAGTGATATATATAAAAACAATATCTCAACCTCATCTAATTATCGGTTATCTAAAATTTAAATAGTTCTACTTACCAACTAAACAATATTAATATACATTTGATCGATATTAACATCAACCTTCCTCCCTTATATTTATTTAATTTAGTTAATCACCGGATCACAAATTAATTATTGAAATAAATTATATGCATTTGTGTGTGTTTGTAGAATACTAGAATGATTAAAATAAATTTTAACGGAAGTAGGAGTTGTTCTCACTTTCAATGTCGCCGTATTCTAACGCTCTTGTGGTTGGTTGAGAGAAAACACAAGAAGATGGAGGAGGAGGAGGATGAGCCACCGTAGGTTGTGGTGGAGTTGACGGTGTTTGTGGCGGTGGTGCAATGACGGAGACCCCGCCAGAGTTATGAAATCCGGCGACTTGGGAGTTAGAAGGTACGATCAAAGTGGCGACAGCTTCTCGTTGCTTGTACTTGAGAATCTCGGATCGTACGGCCGTGAGCTCGGCTTGTAAAGCTTGAACCTGTTGTTGTAGAGCTGAGATTGCTCCCATGCATCCGTAAACCGGATCTCTTAGCCTCACGTTTGCTTCATACACGAGGCTATTCGCCGCGTCTGCTCTCTGGCTCTCCGGTACTTCCTGGTTAGTTTTAAAATCGCTTCACATTATGAGAATATTGCCAAAAATTGTTACAGACTAATTTTCCGTTTATGAAACGACCAAAGAAAAGATGAGTCTAGTGGAAATTAATCCCTGCCATTGACTAACAGAGAATGATCATTACAATATTAAAAAATATATGTGTTTTGCATGCTTAAATCATGATAATATTTGTGTGTTTTGAAATGGTTATCACCATTAGCATCTTGGAGACGTTGCTAGCTCCAAAGACTTTGTGGACTGATGCGAACTTATGAGGCTCATGTGGGGAGAAATACGGCGCAAAGGGACATTCTTGAGCGCATCTACGGCGCAAAAGCTTGCAAGCCGCACAAGGAGTAATGGTGTTGAGGGTCCCGGGAGGACCCGACATCGGTCTTCTAATTCCTGCCATCTGATGAGGCCAAGCATCTGCTTCTCTTTTGATCTTCTTCCCTATCTCGTCAAATCTCTCCCTAAACACAAGGAACCGAAGAAGAACTTTAGTTTTCATTAAAAACATGAATATAGGACTAAAAGGTAGAAAATCAACCATATCCACTAATTTGAGGGAATAAATTTTAAATCATTGTAAAGAGAAAAAGGGTGTCACTGATGAGATGTTCACTTTTTACCTTTCTCTTGACATTCAGGCATGCTCTCAGCGGATCGAAAGAAAAGAGAGAAAAGGAGAAAGAAACAAAAAGATAAATAATAAAGTCAAGTGACTCTTAAAGAAGGTGTGAAGGAAGATAGCCGAGAAAATCTTTAAAGGCAAGTAAAATACCAAGTATAAGATTTAGGGATCACGATATATATATATTATATGAATGTATATAAGTGTCAATATATAGATAGATATAAGCAAATCTTGAGCTGCTTGTAATAGAACTGACTTATGGATATGAAAAGGAGCTCGAGAAGCAGAACAGTGTCTCTTTTAACATGAAAACAACTGAAGATATCTAGTTAGTGAAGACTGAAGAGCTGTATTTACTGCTTACGCACGTGAGCCGTGAGGGTTTTTTTATTTTATTTTTGACTTTTACAAGTCTGATCACACATAAATAAATACTATGAAGTCACTCATTCATCGGCCAGGCAACAACAGATGGATTTCGTGCTTAATGCCTACTTTTAATGTTTTTGTTTTCCCATGGCTGCATGTGGACTTTTGCTTCCCATTTATAGCATACCTCTGCTTTACTTTCTTTATGTTTGATATGATTCCAGTTTTACAGATAATTATTCGTGAATTTATATATATATAAATATCTACACCATTGCACGCGAATGGATCTCTGATTAATTTAATTGAACGATATCTAAATAGCTTTGAGAGTTTGTAATGGTAAAAAGTTGGTGAAGGATTAAAAAAATGATTGTTATATGTACTTCTCCAAAACAAAGAGTGAACGAGAATGATAGTTTGATGATATTGGCATGTTAGTTCCTTGTCAAAATCAGGAAACTTCATCATTTATATTTATGGGTTCTTTTTTTGGTTCATTATATATATTATGAGTTGTTGTTTTGAAAATGAGGTATACATAATAATACTTAATTATTATATTTGTGTCCGAGTACGTACGCATATATGAATAAGGTTTGTATTTTGTACATTTTGTGTGTATTGATAATTCCATAATTAAGTAGGAGAGGAGAGATGCAAAGAATCTTGGTCAAAGAATAAACAAAAAGTCAACAAATACCATTTTTGGTGAATAGTATTTATTATTTTGTTAACATGTAGCAACAATAAATTGATTTATTTTATTGTTATCTAGCTATCAACTTTACCCCATATATCTCTCTCTCTAGGACACTGTAACAATGTTAGTAAATGGTACCAAAAAAAAATAAAAGCGCGGTTGACAAAAATAAATAAATAAATAAATAAAAGCGCACCAAATTTCCTCCTCTTTATAGTCTACTCAAACCTCAAACATTGATTCAAGAACACACAAATTACATGAAATTCATGTAAAACTATCAATGTCTCTTATTTTTTTCCCTTTATTTCGAAATGGGCATCTCCAAACACACAAATTAGCGATATCAATTCAAAATCGAATAGAAAGAGGGGTGATATTGTCGTAATTATATCAGAATGGGAGGTGAAAAAGAGGAGTGATATTGTCGTAATTATAATAAACCTTAGAAGAAGTAGTATTCAATTAATTATCTCCAGTATCAATTCAAAATCGAATAGAAAGAAGAAGATTGCTTAGACTCTAAGAAAGCTTCGGACTTGTACATATTCTTGTTTGACCCGTATTTGTAGCCTAAATCGTCGCCCCGTTGTTCTCTCCTCTTCTTTGTATTTGATTTTAAATTCTTATGGTATTAACTGTTAAGCTTTAGAGTTAGCAGAGAATATTATTTACTGACAAATATTTTTTTTTGTTAACGTTTAAATGTATTGCCGAAACACCGCCATTAACAAATATAAAATTGAAAATTCGAAAATAAAATAATTTGGGTAAAAAGGAGGGAGTATTCAAAAAAAAAATTATCTTAACAGTTTGCTTTAGAAATACAAATTTTCTTTCCCAAAAAATTTCAAAGCTTTTTCCCAACTTAGAAGTTGACATAGGCCCTTGTTGGGTCGTTATGGCCCATGTAAAACTATCAACTTAACTAACCCGTTCCATTCCATGAAGTGATAAATAATTACTTCCAATCCGTGGACGTCAAACTCTAGTTGAAATACCTTTTTTACTGACGTTACGTCAACAATTAAAATTCTTTTTTTTTTCCTTACAAAAATTATTTATTGAAAAACAATTAAAGCCTTTCAATCTAGGAATGCAAAAAGAACATTTTAGCTATTAAAAAGAAGTGCGGTTAAACTAAAAAAAGTTATAATTACAACAGATACATTGCATTTAAATTTGAAAATTATTTATTAAAAAAAAAATAGAAATGCGGTTGAAAGAGACGAGTGATAATGTGATATATATATATATATAATAGCATAGTAAGGGATCATAACTATCCAGTTTGTAATATTTTGACAGTTAAGAATTTTTTTTTTTTTTTGCTCTAATATTTTGACCGTTTAGATGGTCTATGTTATTCAGAAGATTTCAAAAATTAGAAACATATAATATATATTTAGAAAGACCAAAAAAAAAAATCATTAACTGTAATCATAATACTATTTTAAACAATAAAAACAAGATGCAAGCCTACTTCAACCGCCTATTTTTTCTGCCACGTTTCTTTACCACCAACTCTCTGCCCCTTCAATGAATGATAACATTTAAGACTTCACCCATCAAAACTTTTACCACGTGTGCACGAGTGGTGAAGGACTTTGACAGCCTTTGGGTCAAGAATTAAATCCTAACTAAAATTGTTCTTCTCGTTAAAATTACTTCACTGTTTCCTTACAGTAAATTCGTTATTTCAAAGATCCTTATGCCAAATAGTTTTCGTACATTCGAACCTCCTTTTCCATTTTATGGTCAACGGACAATCCCTTATCCCTGCCTAGTGAGCTCGGGAACCTCATCTTTTTTTTTTTTTTTTTTTTTTTTTGCCATCATCTACTTCTTTTAATTTCAATAACTACATGAAGATTTCGGGTATATAATACTAGTATTTAAATTTTTGACACCCAAAAAGTTGCATATTCTAAGGAAAATCTTCTTTTTAGAAAATGTACTTTACAGTTAGTCAATGTCATACCGGCACAAATTTCATGAACATCTATACCGGTAAATTTTCCTTTCTATTCAATGACTTTGATTTATATAGAGGATAAAACTGAATTTTAATTTGAGATTTCTAAAATGGTTCAATGATAGCGATAATAGAGATAGACATTCGGTTATCGTGGTATAGTCTGGTTCAGCTATTTGGTTTCGTATCATCTGTTTTTTTTTTTTAAACGGTAAATATTATAATTTTTACTTTCGTTTAAATTTTTTTGGTAAAATACTTTCGTTTAAGTTAATCTTCATTTACGATTTATAAACTGAGAGAATGAATACCTTTTTTCTTACTCTGTTTTCAAATTCAAATAAGAGGAACGAGATAGCAAAAAATATGAATAGAGCCCATAAATGCTGGCACATGGTCAGTTAATCGCCCACATTTTTCCGTGTCATTAGATCTTAGATAAAGTCTGCCTCGTTGACTAATCAAAATTTAATGTCTATTTCATAAATTCGAAAAATTAAGTTCATAATATTGATCAACTGCATTTTAAGCGTACCAAAAAGATTCAAACTACATAAACTCGAAACAATAAAATAAACAAAATCACAACAACGAGCGACTGTAAATATGATAAAAAACATGTGAACATTGGTTTTTTAAGCATTGAACACAATCAAAGATTAATATGTGTGTTCAAAGAGGCAAAACCAAAACATAAAAAGGAAAAAAACGGATCTTCAAATCAAGATCCTATTTTTTATAACAACAATTGAAACAAGAACAACATGGAAAAAACCCATTAAATCAATCTAAGATCTTTACGACTAGATCCATGGCTAAGAACAGAACAGAAAGCTCTCTTCATACTCCCCATTGATGAACTAAACCCTCTTTTATAACACAACGTCGACGTCGGAGACGACGACCCAATCTCCTCCTCGTCGTCGTCCTTAACGTACGACCTCGAGCAAGAAAGGTAACATTTTTTCACACGATGCTCTGTTTTAGACGGAGGAGACGATGAAGAAAACGAAGAGGAAGAAGAAGACGAAGACGTTGTAGATGACCAAGAAAACGAAGGACGCGACACGTGATGCTTCCCGTTGAACAGAGTCTTCACGAATCGAGTATGTTTCGTTCTAGCTTTGCTCTGTTTGTTCCCGGAGGAGGAAGAGGAGGAGGAGTAATACGACGGAGGCGGCGTTAATGGCGGAAGACGAAACGATTCGGAGAAAAGAGGGTGTTTTGGTGTGCCTGGCCGTGTCTCCCATAAAAACGGCACGGAGGCTCCGCCGTAGTAATAGATTCTTGATGATGAATTGACCTGCGAGCTCTCCTTTACGATTACCTTTGAGGATCTGACTCCGTTTGTGTTGTCTTCTGATCTTTCTGACATTGTCATCAAATGATTGTAAGGTGTTCGACAGTGAGCAAGCAAAACTCCCTCTCTGGATATGTCTTGAGTCAGGTTTTATCAGAATTGAACTACCAAAATGGGAAAAAAAGAAAAATGAAATGCGAGATCCGAAGACGACGAAGCTTCTTGGGAGATGAGTGAGAGAGACAAAGGCGCATCTATTTTTGGAAAAGTTAGTGTAAGAGAAGTTTGCGGAAGAATTAAAGGATCTCTATTTGCATGGAGTGTGTAAGCAAGCACATGTCATGTGCTTATACTGTTTTTTTTTTTTTGTATTATCTGTATTATTTTTGTATTTTTCTATTGGTAAATTTCACATGGATGTCCATATGGCATATATATAAGATACTCAAAAATAATTGCAGAGGGCAAGAAATGGTTAGATAATAAATGAGTGGGGGCGATCTACAATGTGTATGCGACTTAAATGGTAGTATTACTATCCACATCAATTGTGATTTACTGATTTCCATAATCGTTAAATAAAATTTTATGAGGAAAAAAATAAGACTTCATCCGTTTTTTTATAAGATGTTCTAAAAGATTTCTTGTTTAGCTACACTTCATCCGTTCCTTTTAGATATTAAATGAAGTTTTTGTTGTTGTTGTAATTATCGTGTTTTTAGTTAAAACATTCTAATTAACAACAAATAAATGGAATATAATAGTCAGGAGTCCTAATAACGTATGATTCTAATTCCTTCTACTATTATTGATTGAACCTCGAAATCAAGTGAACTCCTGTGGTAGCTACATTATCATGCAATTTTTATTTACTAAATAAAAATTGAAAAAACGTTGTCGCAATTAATTTCGATGAAGATGATATATAAACGTGTAGGATACAGAAGAGGAGGTGGCGCGGTGGATGAGTGTGGACCGTTGGATGTACAGTTGAGCCGTATTAATGAATAGGAGATGCGTTCGTGATCCATTCTTTCCGTACTGAGATTTTGGTTCAATTCGATAGAGAAATATGAACACAAAGTTAGTTAGAAAAATATAAGGTGAAGCTCCTCTTATTTATTTCATACATCCACCTATATACGTTACATGTATCGTATATATAGATATACACAAAATTTTATTATTAAACAACGGTCTAGACAATTGTTTAGGCCAGTTAAAAAAAAAAAGAAGAGACAAATGTTTAGGCAGTTCTATGCATTTTTTAATCGGTTTTGATATTTTTATAGACGGCTAGGTTCTAGAGAACAGTCCCTTAGATAGTGTAGGCAAAGTTTTTATTTTATTTTTAAACAACCTGTAGGCTGTAGATTATAAACATCCTAAACGGCGGATTATGTGTTCTACATGGTGTTGTAATCAAATTATAACCTATTTTTAGTATAGCTACACTATTACGTTTTTATTTTATTTTATTAAAGCATATCTAAATTTTACTTTTACTTTTTTTGTGCTTGTGGTTATATACAAACCGTAGCATATTGGTCTAAATTATTATAGTCAATGTACAATTAATTTATTTACTAGAAAATTCAATGAACTTGAATAAATAATTTACGATTTGATATCGGTTTTGTTTTATAGGTTCAGTTTCTCGATCGATTGTTTTAAGTTTGGTTTCAAACTTTTTTTTTTTTTTTGTATAAAAGTTTGGTTTCAAACTTAACCAGGCCGTTTACCTAGTTACCATCTCTTCCGAAGAATTTTACCGAAGAAATAGATAAGGTCTCGTATTTAATTTCTCTAGACAAATATATAAAGACTTGGCCAAAAAAAAAAAATATACAAGTACAACAAAGTTAATGTGCACACGAATAGATAGAAGACAAAGTGGTTATTTCTTAAGATAAATCGTAAGAAATAAGAAATCAAAAGAGTATTAGTTTTTTTTTTTTTTTTTTTATAACTCAGGGGTAAATCGCAATTTCCTGGGGGAGGTGCAGCCCACGGATAAACCTTCTCTCCGGATATGTAAATAAACCCGAAAACATTGATCCATATCCGTGTAAGTGTCCAGGAACAATGTGTTGTAGTTTCACGCAACAGATGGATCGAATCTGAAACGTGTTGGCGTATCAGACCCGTCTTCTTACCACCTGACCACAAGGTCCTGGACAAGTGATATTTAAAATGTAGAATGTGATTAGTTGTTAATCATGCTTAATCTGATATGTAGAATGTAGTGATATTTTTATAGCAGAACACATATATAGATCAGTTTGAATATAAGATTCGAGGTATTTCTATCTAAAATAATAAATGTTTTAAACTAATTTTTAAATTAATTCCCACGTAAGCAATTGTTTATGAAAAATCAAAACCTAGGAACAAATAAGATTGGCGCAAAAGACCGCTTGCGAGCAGTGAGTTCGTACGTTGTAATGAGTTCGTTCCGACTTGAATTCAGCCATTAATCATGGTTATGGTAAACTTTCTTCTTGATTTTTATAGGATCAGACAAAACAAGATAATGGATGCATTTTCCAACTTATTTACGGAAGTGACTCCATAAAATAAAAAAGAAATCATAACATAGAAAGAGATATAGCGGTTGTGATAATTATGCTTACCAAAAATCAATATAACAATTATTCTGCTCATTGGGATGTCCTTTTTTAATATAATTATTTATGTGATTTCAGTTCTTCCAACATTATTCACCAAAGATCATTATTCCAATAAGACGGAAAAAATATTATTACTGCCATGATTTGATAAAAAAAAAAACAAGATCAGTTTAAAAAAAAAAAAAAAAAAAAAAAAAATTTTTACTTTTTTNAAAAAAAAAACAAGATATTTACATTTTCTTAAATACATTCGTTTCATTAACAAAAGAAAAGTATGGGCTTATGGCCCATAAGGAATCGACCGTCGGCAGCGTAAAACGTCGTCGTTTAATTGATTGGTCCCTATAGCCCAACTTTGCCTTTCCGTTAAAGGCAAACACTAAACAGTGGAAACTGCAATTCCCAATATCTTTACGTTAACTCCGCAATCAACGGCCCAAATTGAGTAATCAGTCAACCTATCCCATACAACCGTTCTCACGTGAACCTTTTCTTCAACACCGGTTAATTAAACCAGCAACCAATAATAATTCGCCACGTTACCATCACCTTAAGTCTCGATCTCTCTCTCCGAGTGGTGTTGGTGTGACTCGCTAACGAGAAAGCAAAATCATAGCGATTCTTTCTTCAAAAAGCTCCTTTTCTTTTTTCCTTTCTCTCTTTCTCTTTCTCTTTCTTTCTTTTGTTTTGCTCTGTACAATAACTATGATTACTGGAAAGTGCCTCTCTTTAAATCCCACAAACAATCCATCCTCTCTCGGTTCTTTTTGGCGGTGGCGATGGCAGAGGAGCATCAGAGTCCTGTGGCAGAGGCGATTCCGGGGATCCATGAGCTGCGGATCCAAACCGGGTCCGAGGATTTCGGGTTATGCGTCGATCCGGTGGGTGTTTCTCATGTACCAGGGATAAGGAGAGTGGGTTTGAGAGCTGAAATCGATACTACTCCGCCATTCGGGTCGGTTCAAGAAGCGGTGACCCGATTCGGTGGTCGTGGGTCTTGGGTTCCTTTCAAGCTCGAAGACAATTACGTAAGTTTTATACTTTTTCCACTTTTCTTCTAACAGCTCATCTCCAGTTGTTGGATCAGTTTCAATACAAATCACATTGATATGTTGTATACAGTATACTCACAGTTGATGTTTTGATAGTGACCATTGTCCATTGTTCTTTTAACTGAAGTTGAGTAGAGCTTCAGGATTGCTGTGAAACACTGAAAGTATGTGAAATTGAGTAGAATTCCATGACTTCTGTGCGATTGAGTAGCATTTCATTATTCAAGCTACGTAGAATTGAGTAGAATTTCATGTCTAGAGGTTTTTAAGCAACATATATGTAATGTAACTTGTTGAGAGTATCATTACTTCTGCCTCTTAGATCATCATTAAGTGTTGACCGTTGTGTGTCTGTACACGCACTGAGATTGCTTCTTTAACAAGGAAGCTCTCTAGGAGTAAAAACTGATGGCAGAGTCGCAGATGCTGGTTGTTTGATTTTGAGGATTTGATCGTTTGATCATTTGATGTTTGAATGTCTGTGATTATTGTTTTTGCAGTTGGATTAGGAGTTAAGATATGATTTTTATATTTGTTGGTTTTGTGAATTGTTCAGAATGGTGTGGGAGAATTTGACATAAAGAGAATGGAAGAGCATGCGGCGGAGCTAGAGAAGGATCTGATAGTGAAAGAGCTGGAAACTCTGGATGTTCTAGAAGCACTTGGATCGACAAAAAGGATCGTTGAAGATTTGAAGCGGCAGCTTCATCAAGAATCCTTGAGATCAGCTGAACATCTCAGTTCAGACATCAAAGAGATGAACGATGATTATTGCCATCCCAATCCCATGTCATCTCCTGATCTAATCTTGATGGAATTGAAGCAAGCCAAGTTGAATCTTGGTAAAACCATGGATGATCTTGTGATGATCCAATCCTCTGTTGAATTAATGAATAAGAAAATGAAAGAAGAGAAAGATTTCCTTGAGAAGACACGTGCGAAGCTAACATATGGGTTTGGAGAACCGGTATCTCTAGCTGAGGAGCTGAGTCGAGTTAGGGTAAAACCACAGGTTCCTGATGAAGGAGAGAGATTCATTGCAAACCCGCCAAGGGAACAGGTAAAGATGGTTGCTGAAACAGATGAGATGGGTTTAAACCAACAGAACAAGAACTGTCTGAGAACTGCAGAGATGAGATTGGTTGCTGCTAGAAAAATGGAAGAAGCTGCAAGAGCAGCGGAAGCACTTGCAATTGCTGAAATAACAATGTTATCTTCCAACGGTGAAAGCGAGGATGATACGGAATTTTGCTTTCCAGAGCCTCCAAAATCTCCCTTAACACCAAGAGGACTAAGGAATGATAATGACTTCTCTACCGATAATAGCTCAAGAAGAGGGATTTTGAAGAAACTTGAGGAAGCAACTGAAGGAGTTAAACAAAGTAAACAAGCTTTGGAAGCTGCGTTAAACCGAGTAGAGATTGCTAATGTGAAGCAACTTGCAGCTGAGAATGCTTTCCGCGGGTGGACAAAAGACTCATCGAAAGGCGATAACTTTACACCGTTGAATCAAACCCGACGCTCCTTTTTCAGCCATCTAAACAAGCAGCATGAGCCACTTGACAATCTCCCGAAGCCAGTGCTAAAGTCTAATGTCTCAATGCGTGATGTTCTAAGGCGTAAGCAAGTTCCAAAGGAAGATGTTGTTCCCGAGAAGCAGAGCCTTGAAGGGCAAATCCCGAGGCGGAATGCGAATTTGAGCCAAATGTTGAAGGAGTTGAAGCAAGATTTAAAGTTTTCGGCACGGGCCGAGAAAGAGGAGGTCCAGGAGGAGAAACACTTTGTCACGCAGAGGAGAAGGTTTGGGTTCATACACATTACGCTTCCAATGCAAAAGCAGAGTAAGAAAAAATCCACCCTTTAAAAAACAAGACGTTCCCACTATTTCTATTTTAGTCCTTATTGGTTATTTGTAATTGGTTTTTGATTGGTTTTCATTTGGTTTGATGTGGTGTGATTGCTTTTCCTGTCTTTGTGTTTGTTTTCAAGAAAATAAATATACAAGTCTTTGAATAAAAACATAATGCTTTGAATTTAATCAAATCTTCACATGACATGCGGATTTGGAGGTAATAAGTAAAAGATAAATTTGATTGTGACTACTGGACTGTATAAGATTAATGAAACCAAACCAAATTTAACCAAGATGTTTAAACAAAATCAAACCAAAAACGTTTATAACCCAATTGGTTTTATGTTTTAAAAAAAAAAGTCAAATTAAATGTAAACTAAAACCAATATCGATTTAGATCAAGGGTAGAAAACTATGTTGGTCGTTTATTGATTGTCCGTTAATAATCTATTAATTTGTTTATGATTGTAAACTTGCACACTAAAATACCATTGTTCATATATTACTAGTTGTTTTGGCTAAATGTATTGAAAAAAGAAAAATGGTCTCAGGTACGCAAACAATACATTCTTCTATGACGTGGCAGGCAGATTAGCTGACTAGGCAACGTCGAATCCACGTCAGCAGATCTCTTATCATCTATCTTCACCGAAGACGTTAACCCCATCTTCTTCGTGTGCGTTGAAGAGAAGAAGATGCTAAGATCCCAAAGCAGAGTATAACAACACCACCTCGCTAAAGAAGCAAGCCCTCAGATTGATCGGAGAAAATGTCAATCCTTCAACTCTCTAGTTCTTCTTTTACTCTTCTCTCCATCTCTCGGAGAAAATCTCTCTCGTCTCCCAAGTCTTCCCGGTCAATTCGTTGTTCCGTCGAGGGTACTTATTTCTAAATTCTAACCCTTCAATTTCGTCGTTTTTGATTTTGTGGTAAGTTACTATCTGGGTATTTAGAAAATTACGAAATTTCCACAAAAGTTCTCTCATTTCGGCAAATGGGAAGCGAATTGGGTCTTTCTTGTACTACTTGAATTGAATGTTTTGGTTACTCTATTATGCATATAGTAGATGGTCTCAACGGTAAACTGAAGAAACTTTCAGATTCTCGTGTACCAATGATCTCTCTGGTAGAAATTTTGGATTTGCGAGTTTGTTCTGTAGAAGATGATAAGAGTGGTAGTCCTTGTTATAACTATATGATGTTCTTGTGCTTCTTAGAAGTAAAGTATATTGCTTGATTCAAGAATTGGAATGTTTCTATGGGATTGTCATTGGTTTTCCCTAAATCGAGTCTGAGCATGGATGTGTAAAAGCTTATGGACCATGTTATTAGTAGCGTCTTAGATCTTATCCTTAATGGGATTGAAATTCTTTGTGTAGGAACCACTGTAACCGAGCGAAAAGTCTCTGCAACCACCGAGCCTCTTCTTCTGAGAGCTGTGAAAGGTGAAGTTGTTGATAGACCTCCAGTTTGGCTTATGAGGCAAGCTGGGAGGTACATGAAGGCAAGCAACCTTCCATTTTATTTGTTTACAAACTCACAATGTGTTCTTTCTTTCTTTTTTTTTTCTGAATTTGTGGGACCTGAGTGTTGTTAATATGATGAACAGAGTTATCAAACTCTCTGTGAGAAATATCCTTCTTTCCGGGATAGATCAGAGAATGCGGATCTTGTTGTGGAAATTTCTTTGCAGCCATGGAAGGTGTTTAAACCAGATGGGGTGAGTTCTTCTTCTTCTTTTTTTTTTTTTTCCATTTACTGTGGAGTTTTATTCGGGGGGGGTATTATCTAATAAGTTGATGTGTCTGTTATCTAAAATGTATGAAAAGGTGATTTTGTTCTCAGACATTCTCACTCCTTTGTCTGGAATGAACATACCTTTCGACATTGTTAAAGGAAAAGGTCCTATCATCTTCAACCCGCCGCAATCAGCTGCCGACGTGGATCAAGTTAGAGAATTCATACCAGAGGAATCTGTTCCTTATGTTGGAGAAGCTCTCAAAAGATTAAGAAATGAGGTACTAAAAGTGATTATTGATGCAAAAATTAATACTCTTTAAGCTGAAGAATATGTTTTGTTTCAGGTGGGAAACGAAGCCGCTGTTCTAGGTTTCGTTGGAGCTCCATTTACTCTTTCTTCGTATGTAATCGAGGGTGGCTCATCTAAGAACTTCACACAGATAAAAAGATTAGCCTTTTCTCAACCCAAGGTGGATTAGTAAGCTTAAAGCAAAAGTAAAACTCGACAATTTGGTTTAACAAAACTCAGATATTGAAAGTTTTTCATTCCTCTCAGGTTCTACATGCTTTACTCCAGAAGCTCACAACCTCGATGATCACGTACATACGGTATCAAGCGGATAGCGGAGCTCAAGCTGTGCAAATATTTGATTCTTGGGCTACGGAGCTTAGCCCTGTGGATTTTGAGGAGTTTAGCTTACCTTATCTTAAACAGATTGTGGAAGCTGTGAAACAAACTCACCCGAACCTACCTCTAATACTGTACGCGAGTGGATCAGGAGGTCTACTAGAGAGACTGGCTCGGACCGGTGTGGATGTTGTGAGCTTGGACTGGACTGTGGACATGGCTGAAGGAAGGGACCGGCTAGGAAGAAACATAGCGGTTCAAGGAAACGTGGACCCGGGAGTTCTATTCGGATCGAAGGAGTTTATCACAAGCCGGATTCATGATACTGTGAAGAAAGCTGGGAGAGAGAAACACATTCTGAATCTAGGGCATGGTATTAAAGTTGGAACCCCTGAAGAGAACGTTGCACACTTCTTTGAGGTTGCTCAAGGAATTAGATATTAAGAGAGAAAAAACGAGACAAGTTTATGCTTTCTTCTTCACTTCGGCTTCAATCTTTTTCTCATTTGAGATGCGTAATTTTTTGTTTTTCTTTTACCAGTGAGATGTGTAATTTTAACTTTGTGTTTTTAACCGATTTTTTTTAGATATTACGCGTAAGTAGGAAATTAAAAATCAAAAACTAATCGAAAATAAAGCCCAAGCCCACTATATTTGAAAGCCCAAGAAGTAACAAGAATAAGTCATCTTCACCTGTTTAGATTAGAGTCTGACGAAATCGAGGAGAAGAGAGTAACCCTAGCAGACACAGTTAGCTCATTGTGCCTTGGTTTCACCAGAAGCTGCGTCTCCAAGATGGTACT